>PVJN01049802.1:0-15088 GCA_004026805.1 Lasiurus borealis
AAGAATCTTTACTCCTTCTGCTATCCCATCTCCAGCTTACTTTTACCAGCACCAACATTGGCCTTTGCAGTACCCCTTTCTTTATTCTGTTCTTACATTCCTTTCCCTGTGTGTGTGTGTGTTGTTTTTTGTGTTTTTTTTTTTTGGGGGGGGAGGGTTTTAGGTCTTCTCATATAGGCCATATCTTACAAGTCTATATTTGGGTTCACTTTTCTTTGCATAATCCAAGAATCACAAGTCCTGCCAAAGCCAGTTGTCTTGCCACCACCAAAATGTGTTCTGAATCCAAACACAAAGATGATGTAGTCCTACACAATTTGGCTAGTTTTTCCTGAATTTCTGCCTGAGATACTGTGGAAATAAATGACCATTTGTTTCCACAGAAGTAGTCTGTTGGTCATGAACTTCCTGGTCTGGATAGTTAGTGTGTCATTCATGAAGGGCAGCAGTCTTCAAATACTCAGGGAGAAGAAAAAGTGAGACAAGGAATTCTTGAAAAGCATGAATAGAAGAAAATCATGCCTCTTTAGTTAAAATTTCTAATGGCAATAATTAAATCTCAAATTATATACCAAAAAAAATCAGTTTGGGGGAAAATATATAGATATAGATAGAGATTCATACACAACAGTACTCAAATAGCTACAGGACTTATAAAAAATGTATCTGTCACTCTTTCTGCCATCCTTTTGTGCCATCATAAGGGTGCACATGAATGTCCTGGATGATGCTCTCAGGAGTATCAACAATACTGGAAAGAGAGACAAATGCTAGATTCTTAGTAGACCATGCTCCAAAGTCGTGATCAAGTTCCTAACTATGATAATACAACATGATTACATTGGCAAATTTAAAATTTCTGATGACTACAGAGCTGGGAAAATTATTGTGAACCTCACGGGCAGGTTAAACAAGTGTGGAATAAACAGCCCCAGGTTTGATATGTAACTCAAAGTTCTAGAAAAATGGCAGAAAAACCTCCTTCCAACCCATCAGTTGGTTTTATTGTATTGACAACCTCAGCAGGCATCATGGACCATGAAGAAGGAAGATGAAAACACAAAGGAGGGAAAATCCTGGGATTCTTTTCCTGGGAATATAATGCAAATGTGCAAATAAAATGCTGCAATGGGCACAAAGAAAATGTGTCTGTACCCAAGAATATTAAAACCTGGTTGGAGATACTATTCAGGAAAAAAGTTAAGATAAAGTATATATAGCAAATAACTGACACAGATTAGAGGTCTCAAGACCAGCTATGCATCACTTGTAGAGCTTCCTTAAAACACACATCCTCAGAGTGCACACATGTGAAATTCTGATTCATCAGGTCTAGAGAAGGCCTGATCTCTGTGGCTTTAACAGGGTCCCTGAAATCTAATGCAGAGCCAGTTTTCTGATCCACTTAAGTAGGCACTTAGGAAGACACCCCATAAACCTTTTAGGGCCATTGAGTGCTTACTGTGGAAATAGAAAAAAAGGACTATTTAATAACAAAGAAAACCCCAATTCCTTCCTTCCCTGGCTCTTCAGTTACACTGGGAACCGTCCTGCCTCCAACATGGCGATTGTTGATGTGAAGATGGTATCTGGCTTCATTCCCCTGAAACCAACCGTGAAAATGGTAGGAGTCTCTATTTTATTTATTGTTTTATATTTTTCTAGACTAAGACAATATATTATAACCCTATTAAATCAACCTCTATGAAAGACTGATACTTTCTCCAAACTTAGAAATATAATGTGGCATGTTTGTATTGATGCCCACACGTGCATAGCACACTGATGGAAGCAACACTTACTAGGAAAAAAAAAAAAATGTCAGCAGGTTCCTACTTTCATGTAGATCAGAATCTTATAAAGTATCTACATATAGACCAGTGAAAAATATATGAAAATGACAGATTGACATAAACTGTAACTATTACAGAAGGTCAGACAAAATGAGATTGCTATAAAGTAAAGCAAGCAAAAGAAGCAACAAAAACAAAATCACCTCCTGTATTAAGGAATAGAATGTGACTTAAACCTTGAAACATATGCAATTCCCAAGTTTAGAATATTTAGTTCCTTTTCTTCAGATAAATCAACTTTATACATAGGCCATATTAAATCCTACATCCCAATTAACTCTTAATTGTGCATTATTATCTTTACTTACAAAAAAAATATTAGGAGAAATGTTATCCTCAGGCTTAATTTAATTTGGTAATAAAAATTCTTTTCTCTGGGTATCCCAGGGGCTTTCTTCTGTTTATTAACATTTGTAATGTCTTCATTTTCTTCAGCTTGAAAGATCTAATGATGTGAGCAGAACAGAAGTCACCAACAACCATGTTTTGATTTACCTGGATAAGGTAAGAGTCCTGCTACTCTAGTTGCAAAAAATCCTATATAATAAAAGCCTAATATGCTAAATGTCCAGTCATCCAGTCATCCGTTCAATCAAAGCGTAATATGCTAATGATATTCTAAGGCCATTCAACTGCTCACTATGACATGCACTGACCAGCAGGGGCCAGACAATCAGCTGGTCCACCAGTTGCTATGATGTGCACTTATCACCAGGGGGCAGATGCCCCAACTGGTAAGTTAGCTTGCTGCCAATCAGGACTGAGCAAGATGGGCCAGACATGCCCTGGAGCCCTCCCATGGTCCCTTCCCAGCTAGCTAACCTCCTGCATCCCTCCCCAGCCATGATCATGCACCAGTGATGTCCCTCAGCCTGACCTGCACTCTCAACATTGGGGGATGTCAGAGAGCTGGTTTAGGCCCGATCCCGCAGGGACCCAGAGCAAGGGACCCCACCAGTGCACAAATTCATGCACTAGGCCTCTAGTAGAGATAATAATCCTTCTAAGGGAAGTATCCAGGAAATGAATGAAGGTATTTTTTGAGACATCACTTCTACCCTAAATATTTGAGAATTCTAACATTAATTCCAGTACATGTTCTCTTCTCCTTCTTTATTTATATTTCATCTGGGGCTATGAAAAGATGTCGCTTATTATAATATTAGGATATTCATATTTCTAGGACCTTATAACCAAGAAATTCTCTACAAAATATGCTTATTATATCCTCAAGTTATTCTGAGTAATATAAGGAAGCAACCATTGGGTTTGTCAATTATTATAGCAATAATACATCAACAATATAAAAGGGGGAAATACTGTCAATCTCAGCAAGGACTTGGGCCATAAAATAAATAGATAAGCCTACCAATAAACCATTCCAATTTTACATGTACATGTTCTACATAGTTTATTTATTTATAGATTGATGAATATTATAATTTACAAATTTATGAAACTTAAACAAGGTTATAATTATTGACCTTTTATATTCCTTTTTGAGTCAACACAAGTATTTCTGCAAGATAGAGAAATTAAATGGTGCCAAACTTCTGGATATTCAAAAATAACATTGGCTATCCAATCAATAAAAATAGTATATCATTTACCTCTCTGAAGAAAACATTGATGGGAATATATGAATTGTTTTATTTAAAAAACAATTGAGGAGCTTTCTGCACAATTTAAGAACCCTGTTAGTTGTTGTTGTTGTTGTTGTTTTAATGGGGTTTTGCCCTAGCCAGTTTTGCTCAATGAATAGAGCATTGGCCTGTGGACTGAAGGGTCCCAGGTTTGATTGTGGTCAAGGGCACATACCTCGATGCCCAGCCCTGTTCACTTTGCATGCAGGAGGCAACCAATTGATGTGTATCTCTCATATCAATGTTTCTCTCTGTGTGTCTCTCCCCCGCCTTTCCAATCTCTCTAAAAATCAGTGGGAAAATATCCTTGGGTGATGATTAAGCAAAAAATAATAATTTTTTAAAAAGTTTTTCCCCAAAACAAATGGATATTTAAAGTCATTCAAAGAAAAGAGAAGAAAGCTAATATAATTCTCTTTTGCTTTCTAGGTGACAAATCAGACACTGAGCTTGTCCTTCACAGTTCTACAAGATATCCCAGTAAGAGACCTCAAACCAGCCATAGTGAAAGTCTACGATTACTATGAGACCGGTAAGTGAGCAACTTTTACACACAAATTAAATTCCTGATCACAAAAATTTAGATTTCAGAAACAGGTAGGGGAAATTTATTACATTAACAGTTCTTATAACTTCTTTTTGTCTCTATCAAATCTGATTCCCCTCTCTTTGCCTTCTATACATATATTATAAAAACTGCCTATAGTGTAAATATATCAATTAATATGAAACACCTGTGATATTTAGTTCCCTTTTCTTCAGCTAAATCAACTGTACAATAATATCAGATTTAAATAAGTTCAACATTGAAATGTCCTTCAGTAGTACGGGGTAAAGAAAAACATAACATACTGTACTTGAAAAGGTAACAAATAAGGTAGCCAGCAATGCATCAAATGAATGCTGCTGATGTAATCACAAAGTACAATTTTTCCCACAATACTCTTTCACTAACCTATATATCTCTCTCACTTCACCTACTGATTTTGTTTTTATACAGATGAGTTTGCAATTGCTGAGTACAATGCTCCTTGCAGCAAAGGTAAGTAATTCACACTCCTTCCAAATGCAGTCAGAACCCCTTTGTCTTGTTCCGCAAATCTCCTCCATAAAATTTTGGCTCCGCATTCTTCATAGACATCATATTGCTCATAGTGTAACTTATTATAGAAAATTGCATTTATTTAGAGAGGACCACTGCTGGTTAAACCTCAGATAGTTCAGAGGATTGCTGATTCGATCATTATAAGTAATGGATCTTGTTACCCACTATATTAATTGGTTTCCTGAGACACTATATTACCCAGATCTGAAAAAAAAGGAATCATCATTGATCAGAAAATCTAAGTTTATCTTAATTTTTTATTCTTTCCACTATCACACACAGATCAAGGAAATGAATGAAGACTACGTCAATGAAAATGGCTTTGCTGGAGTCCCTGTTCCACAAACTCAGGTCTCCATGGAAGAAAATAGTTTTTGTAACTCTGAAGCTTCTAGTCAATCCTTATTATGGTATCTGCAGTCATTCAATAAACATTTATTACATTTTCATATATGTAGTGAACCTCTTTCATATTCTGCATGATTCAGGATTCAGGTTCAGGGTTCAGGCTCTGGAGGAGGCCGCACACAAATGAAAAACTATAAAATATTAATTTGGAAATATTGGGGCCAGGCAGGAGCCAAATTCAAGGGGAAGGACTTCACTTTGCTCCAGCCTAGCGATCGCTTTTATTAAGACTATGGGATCCACCCATAGCTCTAGGCAGGCAATTCTAGAAACAGCCAAACAGCAAGGATTGTTGCTTTAACTATCATTGTCTCAACTAGACAGTGAGTGGTTGGCTCTGACCTTTTAGAGCTTCAAGATTGACCAGCCTTCCTGATTCCTAGTCCACAACTCTGCTAGTAAAGACAATGAGCAGCTTCTAACACATAGAAAATAAAGTTCATAAAATAAAAATTTATAGCAATCAAGGGTTAAGAGACTTCAGAAAATGAAAAACCTTACAATGATGTTGGTCTGAATAGGCTTCATGTAGGTGTTGCAGGGAAAAGAAGAAAATATTAAATTATGTACTAAAATAGTGTAAAATTTGTTTGGTCATGGGAATACCCTACAAAAAGTCAAAGAGTGAATTTTATAAGAAAAGAAAATACTAACATAACTAGAAAAGATGTTCCACATTAAAGGGAAGTAATGAAATACAAAGTTGAATAGGAGACAGCATAATTAACTAGGACATGACCTGAGGGTTATGTGTTCTCAAAGCCAAAGCTTCCATTGACTAATATAAATAGCCAGTTAACCTTGGGTTTCAGAATCAATAAAGGATGATAGATTGAAAACTTTGACAAGGTGATAGATATAGAAGAGAATTTCCTTAGAAGAAAGAATATATTTGCACTCAAGTATTAGACGGGATCACCTTTTTTCTGGAACTCTGAGCCAGGATCAAAGATTAAATATAAACTCAAGGAGGTCTGCAGATAGAGTAAATATTGAAGTCATATGGATGGAGGTGCTGAAGCTTCAGGATTTTATAGAGGAAAGATCTCTGGGGAGGTCCTGGGAGTCCTTATCTCCATTTGATTTATTTTATCAGTATCCTGGGTGGAATAAGCTAAAAACTCAAGGATTTGAAATTCAAGTATCCTTAGCTCTGTCTCCAGGCTAAGAAAAAATAAAAGATAAAAACTGTCATTTTTGTACCTGGTTCTATTCTAAGAACACAACAGATATTAATATATCAACCTTATGAATCAAGTACTGTTATAACAAGTGAGGAAACAGGCATGGAGTGATATAACTTGCACAGCTAGTAAATGGCAAAACTAGAATTCAATACCAAGAAGTCTGGCTCCCAAGTCCACATTCATAACCTCAAACCATGCTGCCTCTCTCCAACCCACTTCAGATAAGAGGGCAGGAAAAAACATGTTTCAGAGCTGAGTAAACATTATAATTAATGTCAATTAAACATCAATCTAGAGCATAGAATATAAAAGAAATTAGGGATATGGATAAAGGAAACAGGATAAAAGGATAATATATTCCATCACTTTTTTCTTTGTTCATATGAAAATCATGACTTCAAATGTACTTAAAGGGTATATTTGCTGCAAATCATTACTTGTATCTCCTGAATGAAGATTTATCCCAAAAACATTTATATTCCATAGTATGATACAAATTTGAATAAAACAGCATTCCTCTTTAAGAGAAACTCAATGCAGGTGGAGAGAAAGGTACTTAGATAATTTAATTATACTATTACTAGAGGCCCGGTGCATGAAATTCATGCATGGGTGGGGTCCCTAGGCCTAGCCAGCAATCAGGGCCTATTGGGGCCATCCCCCCAAGTCCTGATCAGAGATGGGGCATCCAGGGCCTGCCAGCCACCAGACAAAGCCTGCCAGATAGAGCCTGCCAGACGGGGGAAGGGACCACAGGAAGTTTACCAACGGCAGAGGGTAGGGGGAAAGGACTGGGGGAGGTTGGCTGGCCATGGGAGGTTGCCTATGGGAAGCACACGGACCACCAGGGGGCAGTTCCCATGTTGAGCATCTGCCCCCTGGTGGTCAGTGCATGTCATAGCAATCAGTCATAATGGTCACTTAGGCTTTTATATATATATATCTGATAAGTACTACAAGCTATTTATTACCATGATGAACTAGAGATAAAATGACCTCAAGCTTTTAGGTACCACATCCAAATTCTGACATGACCCTAGGTAAGGAGCCTAATTATATTAAAAATGGATTTGCCACCAGCCTGATGGCATGAGTATTTTGGAATAAAAATTAGGTACAATTTTAAGAGTAATAGGTCTTGATAATATCTAATTTTGTGAATTTAGATTTATCCTTTGTATAAAAGTTTATGGAGACATGATAATGAGATAGAGATTTGTGGGGATCAGTTTTATAGAGTTTTATCTTTTATTTTGAAATATAATAACCTCTTGCATTTGCTTACATACCTTATCACCAAACTCATCTTTCCCCACTTTGGGCCAGTTGGTCAGAGGCATCCATTTGTCTCAAGGAAGTAGGGTGATTAGGATAGGAATTCAAAAAGAAAGAAATAGAATATTTAAATTTACCTTGTAAAAGTAAATGACTTTTAAATTTACTTAGACCCATGTGATAAATCAAAAGTTAATGTGCAGATTAGAGTATAACAATTGTACTATATAAAAGAGGTGGTAAGAATTCAGGGTATGATATTAGCAAACATCTAAACAATAGTAAAATATTGAGGAAGCATTCTACATATCAATACAGAAATATCTCCAGGATTATATGGTTATGAGAAAACAGAGCATATAAAAGGATACAAATTATGGATTCTTTCATGTAATAAAAGGGTGGAGGCAGAAATAACGTGTCCATATTTTTTGCATTTATATAACCAGTTATGTAAATATCACTTAAAACAACAACCAGTTTATTATATTTCAATGTTATATGGATTGATTGGGCTTAGTTAAATGATTCATCTGATGGTCTTGCCAGGAGTTTCTCATTAAATTGCAGGCACATAGCAGCCAAAATTGGAATCATGTAAAGGCTCTACTAGGATTTCTGGTCAGCTTGGCCTCTCTCTCTCTCCATGAAGCCTCGGAGCTACTCCTTGTGATATCTCCAACAGGGTAGCTGGAGTTGTTACATACCATTTCAGAGCTCTCAAGAGAAAGGTTCCAAGAAACTAAGGCAGAAGCTACAAGGTTACTAATTACCTACCCTAAGAATTTATATGGTATCACTGCTATCACATTTAATTGGTCAAGAGCATCCCAAGATCAAGTTATATTCAAGAGAAAGTAAAAATGAGCTCCATATTTCTAGGAAGGAAAAGCAAGATCTCATTATAAAAAAGCATATAATTGGAGTTGTTGTAGCCACCTTTGAAAACACAAGTCACTAAATCTATCATTTGACTACAAAAATCACATCTCTCCCACATTAGGGGGTGATCAGGCTGGCAGGCAGAAGTGATGAGGGGCAATCAGGCAGGCAGGCAGGTGAGCAGTTGGGAGCCAGTAGTCCTGGATTGTGAGAGGGATGTCTGACTGCCCATTTAGGCCCAAATCCCACAAGGGTCCCAGATTGGAGAGGGTGCAGGCTGGGCTGAGGGACACACCCGCACTCCTCATGCATGAATTTCATGCACTGGGCCTCTAGTGTCATAATATAGTGGTCATTCCCTTCCTGCAAAAACTTGGTTGTTTGCCCATTGAATGACTTTCATCTCTCAATGTTTCAGTCATTAAATCACTTAATGACCATTGGAATTGGAATTGGAATTCTTATTTTTTTTTTGTAATTGATTTTTTACAGAGAAGAAAGGAGAAAGATAGAGAGTTAGAAACATTGATGAGAGAGAAACACCAATCAACTGCCTCCTGCATACCCCCTACTGGGGATATGCCCACAACTAAGGTACATGCACTTGACTGGAATTGAACCCAAGACCCTTCAATCCGCAGGCAGAAACTCTATCCACTGAACCAAACCAGTCAGGGCAGGAATTGGAATTGATTGTTATCTGAAACCCTCCATCTACAACTTCCAGTAAGATTTTTTTTTTTATTTAGCATAAAGACCTGCAGAATGTCAGATTGGCAATCAATCAGTCCTATAATAAGAGTGAGGCACTCTTAGGAAGGGCTGCATTGTTGTGGGGCAATTTGCAAGAGACGACCACCAGAGACAGGGATCAAAATTTCTGAGTCTTTATTAAGCTGGCCAGCAACTACAGTTGCAGCACTTCACTGTGGCAAAGGCTGAACTGCAGTGCAGACCAGAGGTGTTACAGCAAATTTATACTCAGAAACCACGAGAGGGAGTTAGGACTCTTACAATGACAATCTAAAGGTTACAAAAGTTATTTCAGCCATTTCCAAGAAACTCAGGGCACAGGTACAACACCTGGGCATGCTTGGCCGGAGCATGAACCACCCTCTCCCTGCAAACTCCAACCGACCCAATGTTCAGTGACCTACTCCATCTTCCTCTGTCTTAACGCACCCTGCCTCCTGGAGCAATGGAGGAGCTGTGCAATGTTTGCAGCCCAGGACATTATGTTTGCAGTCCAGAACAACTTCACCAGCAGCCACATAATGTCACAGACCACAGTATCTATATAATCTATATAATAAAAGCCTAAGCAACCTACAGTGGAATGACCAGAACAACCAGTTGCTATGATGCACACTGACCACCAAGGAACAGACGCTCAATGCAGGAGCTGCCCCCTGGTGGTCAATGCGCTCCCACCGGGGGAGCACTGTTTAGCCAGAAGCTGGGCTCACAGCTGGTGAACGTAGTGATGGTGGGAGCCTCTCCCACTTCCATGGTAGCGCTAAGGAGCAGCAAGCCCAGCAGTAAGGAGCAACGAGCAGGCGGGTGATAAGGAGCAAGAGGTCCTGGATTGTGAGAGGGATGTCCCCTGAGGAGTCCCGGACTGAGGGACTAAGTGTTCCCCCCAAGTGCACAAATTTCATGCACCAGGCCTCTAGCTGTGTATAAGAATTTGGAGTTTGAATATGATTCAGAAGAATTGCACTCTAAATGAGAATACCAGAGGTGAGCGTGGGAGGGAGGCACAGAATAGAAAAGCTAGCTGACATTCCAAATATATCATGGCTATTGAATGACAGGATAATAAACATGCAGATTGAACTATATGAAAGTATCATTTTTGTAGATCCAACATGGTCAAAAAGTAAAAAAATCTCCTGATTCCCAGCCTAATGTTTTCTACAAAACACCAAGGAAGGATTTCCTGACTTGGATACCTTGAAATGGGAAGCACTTAAACAGAAAAATGGATATGATGACATTTGTCTGTACATGGAGTGGAGGAAATTCAATTAAATGCCTTTTTTATCTTTATTGTTGAAAGTATTATTTATATGTCCCCCTTTCCCCCCATTGACCTCTCCCAGCTTATCCCAACCCCCACCCCAGGCCTCCACCACCCTATTGTCTGTATTCCTGGGTTATGCCTATGTGCATACAAGTTCATTGTTTGATCTCTTCCCACCCATCCATCCTCCACTGCCTTCCCTCTTTGAGGTTTGACAGTCTGTTCTATGCTTCTACCTCTTTGGATCTATTTGTTTATCACTTTAGGTTGCTCATTAGATTCCACATATGAGTGAGATCATGTGATCCTTATCTTCCTCTGACTGGCTTATTTTGTTTAGCCTGATTCTCTCCAGGTCCATCCATTTACATGTTATTCTTTTAAGGACATAAATAGCCTGGGGACCTAGCACTATGTGACTATGCCATATACTAAAATTATGTATCTGTGACTATGAACCATTGCAAGTTTACCACCTGATTCTACCCTAATTTTTCTCCCTTTCCTCCTACTTTCCAGGAAGTTTAATATCTTGTAATCAAATGTCACCTTTTTATTAAAAATACGATATGTTTCTGCTTTATCTTCTTTTGTTCTTTTCTTCATTAATGAGCCTCCTACTACTGATGTTTCCACTTTCCTTGCTATGGAATGTTCCTTTTTTTTCTTCTACTCAGTATCATTCTAGGATTAGAATGATAGCATTCTGCCCTAGCTAGTTTGGCTCAATAGATAAGAGCATCGGCCTGCACACTGAAGGGTTCCAGGTTTGATTCTAGTCAAGGACTCATGCCTGGGTTGCCGGCTAGATCCCCAGTAGGGAGTATGCAGGAGGTAGCCAATCAATGATTCTCTTTCATCATTGATGATTCCACCTCTCTCTCTCCCTCTTCTTTCCTCTCTGAAATAAAAAATATATATATGTAAAGAATGATAGGATTCTAACAGGCAGTGACCTTGAATACAGTGTCTAGGCAATCTTGCTAAGATAGATCTCTATCTTGAAAATGTATAGTTACAAAAGGAATGACAGGATACAAATGAACTATTCATATCTAAGGTAAAAACAATACATGAATTATTCTAGAATCAAGATAATTTAAAAAATATTCTTTCCTCTAGTGATTGAACAGTGGCTATTCTACCCTTGACTAACCATTTAAAAAAACACACACAAAAACTAAAGAATATCTTAGCCCTTTGAAATAGTCTTGGGCTGAGTATTTAGCAACTGTCATTATCACTGCAATCATTGGCTTTGACCGTAATAAGGAAATTAAATACAGTAATGAGGTTATTACACATCAGTTCTTAAAGTGAAAGAGAAGAAACTAAAAAAGTTAGTATATTAGGAATATAAAATGCTTAATATTTAAAAAAACAAACATAAAATTATACATGTGCAGAAACCAAAATAAGACCATCTGGTTAATCCTGATATTTTTTTGTGTGTACAAGTTGATACCAGAAAATTTTAATCCAATCTAAATCAAAATGTCAATCTTGTAACCTATTCAAAATTTCTGCCTACTTTCCCTCAATTCTGATCCTTGTTTCCACAGACCAGCAGTAAGGAAGTGAGGCAGCCCTCCACCCTCAGGAAATAGAGATTAGAAGAAAAAGGCGAAGTTTTTCTGGCTGGTTGTTATCTGGCCATTATTTTGTGTGTACACTTGGCGAGGCAACTGTCCCGTTATTCAAACACTAATCTAGATGTTGCTCTAAGGGTATTTTGTAGATGTGATTAAAACCTACAACGGTTGACTTTAAGTAAGGGAGACTTTCATAGATAATTTGGGTGGGTTCCATTCAATTGATGAAAGGTCTTAAGAGCAGAGTGGAAGCTTCCCTGATGAAACAGAAATTCCACCTGTGGACAGCAGCTTCAGCCCCCGCTGGAGATGTAGTCTGCCCTTCCTGATAGCCTGCCTTCTAGATTTTGGACTTGCCTAGCAAAATCCACAACTGCATAAGCAACGTCCTTTCTATCAATTGCTTAACATATATTTCCTACTAAATCTGCTTCTCTTGTTGAATCCTGACAGATACAATACACAAATACTAATAATTTCTCATGGGACACTATGGTGGGTTTTAGGAGATCCTAGATACAGATCAATATGTGGTAGGCAGTTAGACATACATGAGAAAAGCAAGGATGATGGGCCAGATACAGAAGGTCACCAGGGCAGAAAGCCCTGGATGCCTAACAAAGGACTATTATAAGGTGGGACCTCATCCCCAGGATGACTTTCCTCTCCTAGACAGGAAGTAAGACTCTGCGTCCAGCAAGCAGAGCCCAAACTCTCCCCTCTCACTTGGTTTGAGGGGTAGAGGTGGGGCAGGCAACACCTCAGCCAGTTCTTCTGCCACAAATTCCTTCAAAGAATTTGCCTCTAGCCCAGCAGGCACGGCTCAGTGGTTGAGCATCGACCTATGAACTAGGAGGTCACTGTTTGGTTCCTGGGCAGGGCACATGCCTGGGTTGCAGGCTCAATCTCCAGTGAGATGCATGCAGGAAGCAGCCAATCAATAATTCTCTCATTATTAATGTCTCATCTCTACCTTCCTCTCTGAAATAAATAAGAATATGTTTTTAAAAACAAACAACAAAAAACAACTGCAGTTAACTTTTTAAAAAAGGAATTTGCCTCTATAATCAGTCTTTATTTTGTCCTTATATGTGCTGTTGGCAATTGTCCCTAGATCAGTTTGGAAAGGACTATGGGATGTGTCTTAAGGACTCTGTACAATATGAGACTTCTCATCACCGTTGCAGGCTCCAGCCCCAGTTGGGTGCATCTGGAAGGCAACCAATCAATGTGTCTCTTTCACATCTATGTTTCTCTCTGTCTCTCCCCCTCCCTTCAATGTTCTCTAAAAAAATCAATGGAAAAAATATCCTCAGGTGAGGGTTAACAACAACAAAAATGGCTCCTTGACTAGATAGTGATGGCTGCAAAACATTATGCATATAATTAATGCCACTGAATTATACATCTAAAAGTGGTTAAAATGATAAATTTTATGTCATGTATATTTTACCACACATAAAAGAAAAATGGCTCCTCTGAGGCCTGTGCCATCTGTCCCAGACTCTGCTCCTTCTTGTCATTATTATCTTCACACCTGCTCCCTCCCTCACAATAATCCAGGACGTGGGTCCAGAACTCAGAATTCTTCTCCATTCTAAGGCAGACCTATATTCAAAACAGCAGAAATGCATTTGTGATCAAAATGTGAAACAAAATAATAATATAAACTTACTAGAAAGAAATTTTGGAAGATGTATGTCTGATCCTCTGTAGGAGATTCTAGGGAATGAATACCAGAATCCACAATGGGGGCAGGGGAGTGTGAGAGATTGCCTTTATTAAAACTTAAAATGCATGAATAAAAGAAAAAAGTTTCCATGATGTCTAAAAACAAATAATAGACAGAGGGGTTTTACTTGCAACAACAGGTAATTCAGAGGAAAATACAAATAACTTGCGAAGATGCTCAGACAAACTAGCAGTTAGTAAAACACGGTTGGGACAAAGCATGTCCCTCCCCCCTATGCAATAATAATAAGCCAAAATTTAAAACTAAGAACATGAGGAACTGAGAAGGGCAGGGAGGATCAGTATTCTCATCCATTGCTTCTGTCTTTTCATGAAGTAGTCTAGTAGTATCTGGTAACATTTTTAATTTGGCATACATTTTAGGAATCTATCATAGAGAAATAGGCCATAATGAACAAAAATGTTCACTGTGGTACTTATTTCACCTTCTATACTATCACTCCCAAATTTTTTCTCTCCAGCATGTTCTTCACGACAGGGTTCCCTACAGCTTATTACAACTAGTCTGACATAGGTGGCTGCCAATAGTCATGCAATAGTCAAGTCACTAAAAACGTAGGGCCTCTCGCCTCATCTGAACTCTCCGTGCTGACCAGCAAACTGCCTCTAACTACATGTCTCTCTTTTCCCTTTGTGAAAATCCCGAACTTCTGACTTCCATACATCCCAAACCTATCACTTCCACCTCCATTCTTAGCATGTGACGACCTTGTCTTTTATTTCACGGATAAAATGGGAGTTCACCAGGCAAGATCAGTCTATATTTTCTTCCCTGTCATTTTCAAACGTATCATAGACACTTCTCCAAAGTGGACATGCAGATGGCCAAGGAACATATGAAAAAAAAATGCTCAAAGTCACTAATCATCTGAGAGATGCAAATTAAAATAACAATGACACCTGTCGGAATGGCTCCCATCAACAAATCAACAAAGGACAAGTGCTGGCGAGGATGTGGGGAAAAGGGAACCCTCATGCACGGCTATTGGGAATGCAGACTCGTGGAAAACAGTATGGAGTTTCCCCCCAAAAATTAAATATGGAACTTCCATTTCACCCAGTGATCCCATTTCAGGAATATATACTAAGAAACCTGAAACCCTGATCAGAAGGAACATATGCACCCCTATGTTCATAGCGGTACAATTTACAATAGCTAAGGTTTGGGAACAGCCTAAGTGCCCATCCGATGAGCATGTAAAAAAACTGTGGTACATCTACACGATGGAATACGAAGCGGCAATAAAAAAGAAAGAACTCTTACCATGTGCAGGAGCATGGATGGACCTGGAGAGCCTTATGCTAAGTGAAATAAGCCAGCCAGAGAAAGATAAGTATCACATGATCCCACTCAGATGTGGAATCCAA
>PVJN01049803.1:0-15115 GCA_004026805.1 Lasiurus borealis
CCCCCCCCCCCCCCCCGCCATAACTTCCTCCTATACACCCACGTTCTGCCCTCAGGACAACCAACCAGACAGGACTGCTCCTTAATCTCAGGAATGTCCTTCACATACTTGAACACAGCTACCTCTGCCATTCTTGCTCCCTAGCCAGGCTTCAATCTTTCCCAAGCTAAATACCCTCATCTCTTTCCGTCATTCCTGTCAATGCCAAAGGAGATGATGCTTATCTTGATGCTTCCGTGAGGCAGCTAATTGGGCAACTTGGGTTTGATCTACACTTGTAAAACTTTGGGTAAGTTACTTTGCTTCTCTAAGACTCTGTTTTCCCATGTATAGAATGCTTTTATTTCTGGTAATGCAATGTATTTACATTCTATGCCAGAGGTTGTAAGACATAATTATAGGATTATCCCTGAGTCATCATGGCTCTCCCCCACCCCGAAATCTCAATGTGGTGTTAACCAATGAGGCTGTGCATAAACTACAAAGAATGCAGCGATTGGTTCATCTTGTATAACACTTAGTGAACAAGATGTTCTTTGTGTCATGTCCTGTGTTCTTGTCATTTGGTTATATTCTTAATTTTGTATGTTTCATGGTTACAATTTTTTGTATTTTATCTTTAAAATATGTTTTCCTTTATCGATTTTAGAGAGAGAGGGAGAGGGATAGAGATATAGAAACATCAATAAGAGAGAAACATCATCGGTCAGATGCCTCCTGCATGCCCCCTACTGGGAATAGAGCCTGCAACCTGGGTATGTGTCCTGACCAGGAACTGAACCAGTGACCTCTGGTTCCTGGGTAGACTTTCAGCCACTGAGCCACACCAGCTATGCTGTATTTTATCTTTAATTCCCAAAATGTATTAATGCCTCAAAAGTGGTTCATTCGAGTATAGAAACAGTGAGAGAAAACAATAGCAAGGCATGGCAGCATTAAAAACACAAACAGTGAACTTGACTTTGGCATAAATATAGAATGTGAAGATATATGCACTAGGACAAGTAAATCTGAAAATATGATTGATGTAAAATTCAAAAGCTTTTCATATATATTGCTATTTTTATGATTAATGGGATTAATATGTGGCTTTTCTATAACAACCATGTCTCCTAATTTAGCAGCAGAAATTAGTAAAGAGGAATTAAAACAATGAATATTTGAACACTAACTTATCTTATCCAGTGGTGCCACCATAGCTTTCACAACATTTTCATAGAAACCACACAAACCCCTCTGATAGTCTGTCAAATGTCTCCAGAATAAACAGAAAATAATGCTTTCCAATATTAAACTGATGAATATTATTACCAAGAGATAAGAGACCTAAACTACAGTGTATTAACAAAAATGCAATGATTAGAGTATATGCACTACATCTAATACTATTTCTATGAAACATAGTACTAATCACAAAGTTTGTGGCAACTATTATAATTCATTAAAATTCAGAATACATTTTTGGCATAATTTCTCTATCATTAGCATAGCTTGCATAATATCATTGGATTGCACAGTGGAAGAACAATTCTTAATATGTGAACACACTAAGTGATATTTCAGTTGGCATATTGATGTGCATATTTAAGAAAAGAGCTAGTGAACTTTTGTTCTAGTTATCACTGAAAAATCTGTCTTCAAGATAAGATAATCTTCATGCACTTAAAGATCATTTTGTGATATTTGCTAAAGACTGAAAAACATTGACCTAAAACCAATGTTGACAAGGTAGCAGCTATGCACGCAACTAGGAAGGGTATTGCAGTCACATGAATAAAGGAAGCTGTACCTGAATGACAATTCATACTTAGAGGTATTCAAAGGAACATTAGTGGGCAATAATATACCTTTTGATTTTGATTCAGTGTTGAAGATCAGGGTTCAGATTGGGATGATGAAAACATATCTCCCATTGAGTGTTTATCTTTTCATGATGCTAAGTGAAGAAATGGGCAGCAAGTACAAGTCTATCTGATTTATGAAGGTCATTCAAGGGGAAATATATTCTCCCAAGCTTTTTGAGGGACAAAATATAAAGCATTTCTTCATGACAGTGATAACACCAAAGACCATCTGTTTATTTCAATTGAATGTTCAAGTGGTATATCTCAGCAATGTATTTTGTATTTTGAATAGCTTGAGCTTATCACTTCAGGGTTTAAATGTTACTATTTTATGATATCAGGATTTTTTTTATATGACTTAAATGTGGTACAAATGGTTCAATCTCTGAATCTGACTTGGTGCTTTTCTTTGCTCATTGGAGAACAACAACAACAAAAAATGGTATATTGTATATCCACATCCACATGCTGTAGTGAAATGCAGAAAAATATCTTTCAGAGCTGAATGCAACCAAAGAAAGGATTAGATCTGTTTGCTATCTTCCAAGTTGAAACATTCATCCTTTCCGTTTTTATGTGTGAAATGCTTATCACCTTTGTGTCTGATGGAGTGTTGAATGAGGCCTTTAGTAAGAAATCATTCCAAATTTCTAGTTTAATGTTCTATCCGAATATGCATATCCAAAACTATCTGCTAGAGCCACCAAATACTTACTGCCATTATCAACAACTTTAATTTGTGAAATGTTTTTTCTTCTTTTAGTAAAAATAAAGGCAAAAAAAAAAGAAACAAAGGGGATATGAAACCTGACCTATAGTGCTAGTAATTATGTAGCTAGACATAGTTGTCCTGGTGAAATATCCCAAATAAATCATTATTATTCTCACTGTAACAAATACAAAAATTACCTTGCCTAAGTTTACACAGCTCATGAGAGTAGATCTGTGGTTTGAATCCAGGAGTGTCTGATGTCTAAGTCTCACAGGCTTTATGTTACACCTGTGGTCAGCAAACTGCAGCTCTCGAGCCACAGGCAACTCTTTGGCCCCTTGAGTGTGGCCCTTCCAAAAAGTACGACGGCCTGGGCAAGTCTATTTGGAAGAAGTGGCATTAGAAGAAGTTTAAGTTTTAAAAAAATGGCTCTCAAAAGAAATTTCAATCGTTGTCCTGTTGATATTTGGCTCTGTGGACTAATGAGTTTGCCGACCACTGTACACCATGTTGCCTTAGGAGCTGTCTCTCCACTTGAGAGCTGTTAGTAAAATTTTCAGGAAGTTTGCAAGGAAGTTGTGAAACACAGCCATGATTAAAAATTAAATTAATTCCCTAGCCAGTTTTGCTGAGTGGATAGAACATCAGCCTGCGGACTGAAGGCTACAGGGTATGATTCTGGTCAAGGACACATGCCTGGGTTGTGGGCTTGATCCCAAGTAGGGGAAGTGCAATAGGCAGTTGATCAATGATTCTCATCATTGATGTTTCTAACTCTCCCCCCCTCTCCCTTCCTGTCTGAAATCAATAAATATATATATATATATATTTAAATATATTTTATTGATTTTTTACAGAGAAGAAGGGAGAGGGATAGAGAGTTAGAAACATCGATGAGAGCGAGACATCGATCAGCCGCCTTCTGCACGCCCCCCACTGAGGATGTGCCCGCAACCAGGATACATGCCCCTGACCAGAATCGAACCTAGGACCCTTCAGTCCACAGGCCGACACTCTATCCACTGAGCCAAACCGGTTTCAGCAATAAAAATATATTTTAAAAAATTAAATTAAGGCCCTGGCTGGTGTGACTTGGATGATCAGGCATCCTCCCATTCAATGAAAGCTTGCCTGATCAATTCCTGGTCAGGACACAAGCCTGAGTTGCAAGCTGGATCCCCGCTTGGGGCTGTTCAGGAGGCAGCCAATCAATGTTTCACACTCGCATCAATATTTCTCTCCCTCTCTCTTCCCCTCTCTCTCTAAAAAAAATCAATAAAAAACTAAATCACATAAGCTTATATTTAAATAAAGATGATAAATATGTATCATTTATTAATTATTTCACCACATGTTACTATTATATATGATTTAAGGTTATTATATATGTTGTAGCTATATGGTAGAAATATCATATAATGGTGTGCTACAGAGCATCTCTTCTCAACTCTGTATTCAAAAATACCACATTGGTAACTTGAAATTGGCCATGGTGGGGGTAATTACAAGAAAGACATTAGCAACTGCTACAAATTAAGATCTTTTTCCCCAGGAGAGTTAGTTGTTAAATATTTACCAGCATACCATTGAACTTACGTCCCCTAAGTCTCTACAGAATCTAATAGCTATCATCTCAAGTGGAACACTAAGACCTCTGTCTATATCTCTTAGTCCAAAACAGTATTTCCTGGAACAGCCTTGTAATTAACCATCCTATTCTCTCTCTCTCTTTTGCTCTCGCTCTCACTCTGTTGTTTCTGTTCCCTGTCTTGATTGCTGGTAACATTATCTATTCACTTGTTCATACATTCATGAAGCTTTTATCAAACCTTTACTGAGTTAGGTACTAAGAATCCTGAGGTTAAAATAAGACATGGCTCTGCCCTCAAGAATCTTAAAATCTAGAAGGGAGACAGGTGAGTAAACATAGAATAATCAGATAGTCTGATAAATGCTGAAACAGAGAGATGTATAGAGTGTGGTGGGGAATTGGAAGAGTAAACAACATAAGTTTTTGGAGAGAGTGTAGACGGGAAGGTTTCACAGAAGTAACATTTAGATTGGATATTAAAGAATGAGTAGACATTATTAGACCAAGGATACAAGTAAGGGCATTCTGAAGACTAAAAACAAGGACTCAATGTATGGAGGAATGACAAGCATCATAGTCATAACAATTGCCAGACCTAAGCAAATTTGAACCTATAAAGAAATTTAATGAAAAATTTGATAAAAGGCTTTTAGAAAAATTAAAGTATGAATTAGAGTGTCTTTCGGGAATCTAGGTAGATAAGAATTGAAGCATCATTTTTTTCAAGGTACCATCATATATGGCTAAAAGACTTCCAACTATTTTCTGTCTTTGTGCTCAATATTAAAATTGCTGGGAGAGAATGTGCTTGGAATAGCACGCATCATATGCCTACCCATGCCCTAGTAAGAGTTGGGCATGCCTGTATCATCAAGATTGAACCAAATGGGAGAGGAGCAGTTCCCTAGAAAGAAAACCCATGGTGTAGATATCATATGAAATGGAAATGGGTTCTGGCTGATCAACAGTGAAAGGTATACAGCAAAATGTTGTCTAATTCAAGTGGTATCTCTGGCTGTAGATGGGTACCCTCTTAATTTTTAGTTTCTGCTAAAAAGCATCCCCTCAATGTTATAGTTACCACCTGACAGCCCCTACAATGAACTTGGTATCTGGGTATAGTAACATTGACTTCTCCCTGTCTTCTTGCAGTCCTAGAGATGGTAAGTAGTTTCTACTCTTGATAATCTCTGGGTGCTTCACTTACTCCTGTTTGATCTCTCAACTCTTCTAATGTGTTTTTCCCACTAAATTTCAACTATTGGATTCATATATGCTCCATTTTTCAGACTAGACTCTAACTGATGTAGTTCATACTACCCTTTCCAGGGTAAAAATGGACAAAAATCAGCATTGTGGCGGGGGTGGGGGTAGGTCACTGGGCTCAACTCAGAAGATCCCACATATAAAGTCTAAAAATTAGGCTATTTCATTCACATATCTGGACTTTAATCTTTGAATCACCAGTGCTGAGCAAGATTGGCAGAGGAAACTGAAAAAACCACAGCAGTGTATCAAGGGCAAAAGAAGTAGCTATAAAGTGTAACCAAATATTCACTAAGCTGTTGTTTTGTCCTAAACCTCCATGGGGGGTATTTAAAAAATGAGTTTTCCATTGACTTAGTTAATTATTATGGGATTCTTCTTGTGACCTTGTCCTTTTCTGGAAATAAATGTTTTGCTGTTGTTGTTTTATAGTAGAATCATGCTGTGTCTCGGCTCCCAGAATGTGCGTGGGGTGTGGTATGTGGACTCCTAGGGAAGCACGTGAGTGCAGAGCACTGGGTGTGCATGCCTTCAAGTCTGGTGACTCTGGGTTAGGTTTTATATCTCTACTCTTATTTAGGGAGACCTTGACTCTAGACAGTGAGGTTGGAGATATTTGCTGTCTCGTTGGACTGGTCCTTTCAATCATCCTCTCAAGTCTATTTCTGAAGATGAATAGTCATTACTGGTCAAGAGAATGTAGGGCCAGCAGAGGGAGAGACACCTGATTTGGTATCAGGGCAGGGATAAGGCTTTAAACCCTCATAATTTCCTCTAATCACTCCTAAAACTCCAAAAAAAAAAAAAAAAAGCTTACACTCTAATCCAAAATAGTATGCAAATGTATTTTCAGAACAAATTCCCTAGTTTGCCCTCATCCAGACCATTTACAAACAGAACAATTATCCAGGCTTCTCCGACATGGAAATTCAGAAGCCTTCACTGCCCCCAGAACATCATTTATTTGAGATTTACTCAAATTTACTTCAGTCTCGGAATTTTGGTCCTATGCCCTTTTGCATGCATATTAAGACCAGTAACCCTGCCTCTGTAGAGTGGGACTAAGCCACAATCAAGTCCTACATTTCACGTGTTCAGCCATAGCTGGTCTGACTTTCTCAGACTTTGATTCTCCTAGAAAAGTCCAGTAGTATAAAGGCTATGGAGCCAAGGTTGAGTGGCCATGACTATGTGTTCTCTTTGGGGCAGTAGAGAAAGGAGACACGAGTAGAGGTCAACTCACCACTGGATTCCTGATCAAAGAATGTTAAGATAGAGATGCCAGATAGCACCACAAAGTCTCCAAGTATGTCTCCAGGAAATTGAGCCATATCTTAGACCCACAGTAAATTCTCAAAATTAATCTTGCATCAGATTCACCTGGAGGACTTATAGAATCTCTGTGCTCTCAAAGAAACATCAAAAAGCAATTTAAAAAAACCTGTCAGAATAAACTGTATCAGAACTCTGGAAAACAGTTCAAGGGTTTACATAAACCAACTAAATGCTTAGTAAAGAAAAATGCAATTTAAAAAATGGTAGGAAAGCTTCTGGCACTTTTACTTACCTTTTACCCATCTTCTTTCCAGTACAGTCGCTGTCTTAGCCCATATTCCTAGTGTGCGATCCTGGTCCCTAGTTCCAAAGAAATAAGAAAAAGTCTTATTTTTCAAGTATTGTGTATATCTGTTCCAACCTGTCTGGGGTTACCTAATGGATGGACATTAAATGCTCATCTGTTTCACCTAACTTGGAACTCAGGATAAAAAGTGTTAGACATTCAAAAGTCATAGGCAGCAAAATAGCATACATTTACCCTAGCAATATCTTTACCGATACAGCTCCTAGGGCAATGGAAACCAAGGAAAAATAAACAAACGGGACTACATCAAAATAAAAAGCTTCTACACAGCAAAAGAAACCATGAACAAAACAAGGAGAACATATTTGTCAATGTTATCGCCAATAAGGGCTTAATCTTCAAAATTTACAGGAAACTCATACAACTTAACAAAAGGATGATAAACAATCCAATCAAAAAATGGGCAAATGACTTAAATAGATACTTTTTGAAAGAGGACATACAGAAGGCCCAGGGACATATGAAAACATGCTCAAAGTTACTAATCATCCAAGAGATGCAAAGCAAAACAATAATGAGTTACCATCTCACACCTGTCAGAATGGCTCTCATCAACAAATCAACAAATGATAAGTGCTGGTAAGGATGCAGAGAAAACGGAACCTTCATGGGAATGCAGACTGGTGCAGCCACTGTGGAGAACAGTATGGAGTTTCTTCAAACAATGGAACTCCCATTTGACCCAGTAATCCCACTTTTAGGAATATATCCCAAGAAATCACAAACACCAATCAGAAAGGATATATGCACCCCCATGTTCATAGCAGCACAATTCACCATAGCTAAGATTTGGAAACAGCCTAAGTGCCCATCAACAGATGAGTGGATTAGAAAACTGTGATACATCTACACAATGGAATACTATGCTGCAATAGAAAAGAAGGAATTCTTACCATTGGCAATAGCATGGATGGAACTGGAGAGCATTATGCTAAGTGAAATAAGCCAGGCAGAGAAAGATAAATATCACATGATCTCACTCATTTGTGGAATATAAAAAATATTATCCTATCTAATAAAAGAGTAATATGCAAATTGACCAAACCTCCGCTACGCCTACAAGGCATGCCCACCAGCCATGTCCACCAGCCAATCAGAGCAAGTGTGCAAATTAACCCAACCAAGATGGCTACAGCCACACAGAGAGCAGGAGGGAGGCTTGGGTTGCCCCTGGTGATGAAAGAAGCCAAACTTTCTGCACACCCTGGCTCACACAGGCCTCTGCTTAAGACAACAATGTTTCAATGGCTGTGTAAATAGAAGGCTTGGCTCTGCTCCAGGCTATAAAGTTTCAATTGTATAAGATAAGTAAATCCCAGATACCAGGGACTCCGCTTGGGTCTCTGGGGGGCATGGCTGGCCTGCAAACAACCACAGGACCCTCACCCAGGCCACCCCACACCCCAAAAGAACACCCACCCTGATCCAGGACACCCTTCAGGGCAAACCAGCTGGCCCCCACCTGTGCACCAGGCCTCTATCCTATCTAATAAAAGAGTAATATGCATATTGACCATCACTCCAACACACAAGATGACTGCCCCCATGTGGTCACAAGATCCTACCCCTATGTGGACACAAGATGGCCACCAAAAGATGGCCAGCAGGGGAGGGCAGTTGGCAAGGACCAGGCCTGCAAGGGAGGGCAGTTGTAGGCAATCAGGCCAGCAGGTAAGGGCAGTTGGGAGGGACCAGGCCTGTAAGGGAGGGCAGTTGGGGGTGATCAAGTCTGCAGAGGAGGGCAGTTAGAGGTGACTAGGTCAGCAGAGGAGGGAAATAGGGGGTGACCAGGCCTGCAGGGGAGAGCAGTTATGGGTAATCAGGCCTGCAGGGGAGGGCAGTTAGGGGTGACCAGACCCACAGGGAGGGCAGTTAGGGGCAAACAGGCTGGCAGGGGAGCAGTTAGACATCAATCTGGCTGGCAGGGGAGTGGTTAAGGGGTGATCAGGCTGGCAGACAGAAGCAGTTAGGAGCAATCAGGAAGGGAGGCAAGTGAGCCATTGGGAGCCAGCAGTCCTAGATTGTGAGAGGGCAGTTGAACATCCCTCAAGGGGTCCCAGATTGGAGAGGGGGCAGGCTGGGCTGAAGGACACCACCCCTGTGCATGAATTTTGTGCACTGGGCCTCTAGTAAACTGATAAACAAAAATAGATACAGAGGCGAAGAAATATTGAATCGACTGTCAAATACAGCAGGAAGGCAGGGGAGGGTGGAAGGGGGGTAAGAGATCAATCAGAGGACTTGCATGCATGCATATAAGCCTAACCAATGGACACAAGACCCTGTGGGGGGGGAGGTTGAGAGCATGTGCCAGATGCAGGGCTCATGGCTGGTGAGCACAGCTGCAGAGGTGCCCGCAGTGGAGTGACAGCAAGCCTACCGAACAGTGGTGGCAGGCGCAGCAGGGCCAGGATGAGTGGGAGCAGTGCATCACCTGGCCCAGGCTTGGGCTCCTCCCTAGCCGCCTGCCACTTCACACCCTACTACATCCCTCAGGGGATATTGGACTGCCAGTTTCAGCCGATTCTCACAGGCCAGGCCGAGGGACGCCCCAGGTGCAAGAATCCGTGCATCGGGCCTCTAGTAACATATAAAGACCAACAACTGGATTGAAAAATGTGAAAAGGGCCCTGTCAGCATGACTCAGTGATTGAGCATTGACCTATGAACCAGGAGGTCACAGTTCGATTCCTGGTCAGGGCACATGCCCGGGTGGCAGGCTCAATCCTCAGTAGGGGATG
Organism: Lasiurus borealis; assembly: GCA_004026805.1. NCBI lineage: Eukaryota > Metazoa > Chordata > Mammalia > Chiroptera > Vespertilionidae > Lasiurus > Lasiurus borealis. The sequence goes on from PVJN01049803.1 coordinate 9,797, forward strand.
TGCATGAGGCAGCTGATCAATGATTCTCTCTCATCATTGGTGTTTCTATCTCTCTCTCCTTCTCCCGTCCTCTCTGAAATCAATAAAACATATTTTAAAAGAAAAATGTGAAAAGAATCTGAGTAGATATTTCTTCAAAGAAAGCATACAAATGGCAATAAGTTACCCAGCTGGCATGGCTCAGTGGTTGAAATCAACCTGTGAACCAGGAGGTTGTAGTTTCATTCCTGGTCAGGGCACATGCCCAGGTTGCAGGCTCAGTCCCCAATGTGGGGTTTGCAGAATGTGGCAAATCAATGATTCTCTGTCATCATTGATGTTTCTCTCTCTCTCTCTCTCTCTCCCTTTCTCCCCCTCTCTGAAATGAATAAAAATATTTTTTAAAAAAGCAAATGGTAATGAGCATATGAAGAGATGTTTAACATCATTAGTCATTAGGGAAGTGCTAATGAAAAACCACAATGAGATATATATACCCCTTCATACCTGTTCGGATGGCTACAGTTTTTGTATAAAATGGAAAATATCAGGTATTGACAAAATTGTAGTGAAAATGGAACCCACACACATTGCTCGTGGGAATGTAAAATGTTTAAGTAGTGTGAAAAGCAGTTTGGCCAGACCTCAAAAAACTAAACAGAATTACCATATGACTCAGTAATTCTATTCCTAGGTATATCCAAAATAAATGAAAACAAGTTTCAAATAGACACATGTACACCAATGTTTATTGCAGCATTATTCACAATAGTCAAAAGGTAGAAACAACCCTAGTGTTCATCAACAGACTCACATAAACAAAATGTGGTATATTCACATAATGGATTATTATTCAGACATGAAAAAGAGTGAAATTCTGAAGCATGCCCCAGAATGGATGCACATTGAAAACGTTATGCTACGTAAAATAAGCCTGATACAAAGGACAAATATTTTATGATTCAACTTATATTAAATACCTAGATGAAGCAAATTTATAAGTACAGAAAACAGATTAATAGTTACCAGAGTCTGGGTTGAAGAGGGAATGAGGAGTTACTGCTTTAATGTTTACAAAGTTTCTATTTGGAGAGATGAAAACATTTTAGAAATATATAATTTTGATGGTGCCATAACATTGTGAATGTAATTAATGTCACTGAATTGTACACTTAAAAATTGTTAAGATGGCAAATTTTATGCTACCCATTTTACAACAATTAAAAGGGGGTAGAGTTGGATGAGAACAGTAAAAATAACTTCCAAATTGTAAAAAAACAAAAAATTTGCATTTGAAAATGCAAACTCTGTTGTGTCAGAAGGTGAGCCACTGGGATTGCCTGAAAAGGAAGTGATTACAAAGAAGTAGGAGGAAATTTCAGGAGTGATGGCCATAAGCATTGTATTGATTGTGGGGATGGTTTCATGGTATATACATATATCAGAATTAATAAAAATGCACATTTTATATGTGCAGTTTACCATATGCCAATTATACCTCAACAAAGCAGTTTTCTTAAAAAATGGAAACTTATTAAGTAAACAGTTTTGTTAAAGACTTGGTCTACATAATCAACAAGAGAGGCCCAGTCCCTGCTGTCATGGAGCTTACACCCTCGTAAGAAGGATAGACTTTAATCAAATAATCATACAAACCACTGCTTAATTAGAAACTAGGATTTAGTCTCGGAAGGAAAATTGTGGAGAGCTCTGAAAGCATATTAATGTGGGGCCTAACCTTGTCTGGGAATGATTAGGGAAGGCTTTCCAAAGCAAAAGGTCTTTGAATTGAGGGCTGATGGATGAAAAGGTATTAATTATGCATGGATTAATGGAGATGAAGGGATGGGTAGGAGTCAGATTTTCAGTACAGGAAACAGCTTACGCAAAGGTCCTGAGGTATAAAAGATCTTAGTATATTTGAAGAATTAAAAGAAGGCCAGTGTGGGTAAGGTATAGTGACTGGGGACAGAGTGGTAGGAGAAAAGTCTGCAAGATAAGCAGAGTCAGACAATCCAGAATGTGATAAGGCATATTAAGGATTTGAATTTTTATCTTAAGAAAAGTGTAAAACCATTGAATGGTTTTAAGTGAAAAGTAACATGATCAGCCGAAACCGGTTTGGCTCAGTGGATAGAGCATCGGCCTGAGGACTGAAGGGTCCCAGGTTTGATTCCAGTCAGGGGCATGCACCTTGCTTGCGGGCACATCTCCACTGTGGGGCGTGCAGGAGGCGGCTGATTGATGTCTCTCTCTCTCATCGATGTTTCTGACTTTCTATCTCTCTCCCTTCCTCTCCATAAAAAATCAATAAAATATATTAAAAGAGAGAGAGAGAGAGAGAAGACACAAAACAGGAAAAGTTTATGACTAAATTGGATAATAAATCAGGATCCAAATCATAATATTTATTGAGTTATCCTATTAATAAAAGAGTAATGTGCAAATTGACCATCACTCCAAGACACAAGATGGCCACCCCCATGTAGTCAAAGATGGCTGCCCCCATGTGAACACAAGATGGCCACCAGAAGATGGCTGGCAGGAGAGGGCAGTTTGGGGCAGTTGGGGGTGACCAGACCAGTAGAGGAGGGCAGTTGGGGGAGACCAGGCCAGCAAGGGAGGACAGTTGGGGGAAACCCATGCCTGCAGGCAAGCGCAGTTGGGAGGGACCAGGCCTGCAGAGGAGGGAAGTTGGGGAGGAACAGGACTGCAGGGGAGGACAGCTGTGGAGGGGATGCAGTTATGGGAAGCAGGACTGCAGGGGAGGGCAGTTATGGGTGACTGGGCTGGCAGGGGAGGGCAGTTGTAGGAGGACCAGGCCTGCAGGGGAGGACAATTAGGAAAGGGACCCAGGCCTACAGGGAAGGGCAGTTGGGGGTGACCAGGCCTGCTGGGGAGGGCAGTTAGGGGTTACTGGGCCAGTAGGAGAGGGCACTTAGGGGCAACCAGGCCTGCAAGGGAGGATAGTTAGGGGCAACCAGACTGGCAGGGGAGGTAATTTGGGCCAGTGGGGGAGCAGTTAGGCATCTATCAGGCTGGCAGTGGAGTGCTTAGGGGGTGATCAGGCTGGGAGGCAGAAGTGGTTAGGGCCAATCAGGCAGAGGCAGGCGAGCAGTTGGGAGCCAGCAGTCTTGGATTGTGAGAGGGATATCAGACTGCCTAAACAGGTGGTCAGACATACCTCAAGGGGTCCCAGGTTGGAGAGGGTGCAGGTCTGGCTGAGGGACACCCTCCCCCCTGCATGAATTTCCTGCACCAGGCCTCTATTCTATATATATAAAAGCTTAAGTGACCGGACGGCTGGACAACTGGCTGGTAGCTATGACGTCCACTGACCACCCGGGGGCAGACAATCAATGCAGGCACTGCCCCTTGGTGGTCAGTGTGTTCTCACAGCCAACCTCCCACAGCCAGCCAACCTCCTACTGTCCCTTCCCACCTGATTGGGGTCTTGATTGGGGTTGGGCAAGATGGCCCCAATCAGCCACTCATGAATTCGTGCACTAGGCCTCTAGTTAGTATATATATGCAAAGCTCTGTTCTAAGTTCGTGACCTATAATACAACTCTTCACAATAACTCTTTTAAGAGGCAAATTCTCTCATTATAACCATCCTAAGGATGAGAAAACTGAGTCATAGAGAAGGAAAGTAACAGAAACTGACAGGGCTGGAATTTGAACCCAAGCAGAGACTCTGCTTTTAATAACAACATTATGAAACCAGATGAAATGGAAAAGTGACATAGCCTTGGGAATGAAGAGACCTAGCCCTGACTTCTAGAGAAAAAGATCCAATCTACAATTGAGGGTTTCACCTTGGAAAGATACCATTGCCTTGCTCAGGGTTTGATTATTAGCAAGTACTCATAGCATGGTGTTCAAAAGAGATTTTGTGAATAATTTGGAGCCAGCATCAGTAAGCTTTAGCTCTGGGGTCTGTACAGAGCATCTTATGATCTCTGGACTATCTGCTCCCCACCTCACAACACTCAGCCATCAGAGTTGAGCAAGAAGGGAAGCTCTTAATTCTACCCTATCCCTTCTCCCTCAGAGCTGCTCCACTGTCTTCTGGGGAGATACTTCTTTTTTCCCTTCAAGTCCCCAAATGCCAGCCATCCTGTCCTCAGCACATCAGCTACCTAGCTCAAAAAAGCCTATGCCTTCCTCTCTAAACATGCTGCCCTCATTACCACACTGGCTACTCAGATTATCTGCCCTCAGCCCAAGCAGAGCCATGCCCCAGCAGTTTGTACCACTCTCCTTTTCCCCATGAGCAGCTAGCCAGATGAAGAAAACACAAACTCTCCAAACCAATCCCATGCTAATCTGGGTTCCAGGGAAGAAGTTCCAGACACCATTTTCACCTGCATTTTCCTGTCCCCTACTACTTCACACACTACCGTTTGTACAAAAAGTCCATTTGCTGTCTTCATTTCAAGGTCATGTTTCTACCCACCTTCCTCTTCTTCACAGATCTCTGGAATGTCTCTACTCGGCCTGAGGCTTCTGCCTGCACTTCTGAAGCCTCCTTCCTGATGGCCATTCCCAGATCAGCCTCCACCTGGAGAACTTCTTGGAACTAGAATGGATCTGGCTTTGCCACATCTCTGTTCAAATTAAAGGTTTGATCCTTTGTTTAGGTCATCTCCTCTCCTCTTAATGTGTAGTACATTCTAATTTTATCATCAAAAGCAAGGCTAAACAGAGCCCCTTCTAAGTCCGATGAGCTAAAGAACAAATGTGGGTGGCAGATATCATTGCTACCATTGCCTGCTCTGTCTGCCAGGCAGCCTTGAACCCCTTGAGAAGGTCTGGTATGAAGCACACACCCTAATTCAAGGAGGTTAACAATAAACATAAGCCATACTTGTAAAACTAAACTCCATTTACATGAAATTTCTAGAATACACAAATTAATAGAGACATGACATAGGTTGCCTGGGCTTCAAGTGCTGGGGAAGAATGGGTTGATTATAGGTACAAGATTTCTTTTTGGGATGATGACAATTTTCTAAAATTGCCTGTGGTGATGGTTGCCTGATTCTGTAAATAAACTAACAAGAATTGAATTGTAAACTTTGAATGGATGAATAATTGGATGGCATGTGAATTAAATATTAATAAAACTGGGTTGACAGAGAGAGAGAGAGAGAGAGAGAGAGAGAGAGAGAGAGAGAGAGAGAGACCAACCTGGCTAGGGAGCAAGAATGGCAGAGGTAGCTGTGTTCAAGTATGTGAAGGACATTCCTGAGATTAAGGAGCAGTCCTGTCTGGTTGGTTGTCCTGAGGGCAGAACGTGGGTGTATAGGAGGAAGTTACGGGGTGGGGGGGCAGGAA
>PVJN01049804.1:0-15087 GCA_004026805.1 Lasiurus borealis
GGACTACTGTGGTTCTGCAGTGGGCCAGTGTGCTGATTGGCTGAAGAGATGCTGTTCTGTGGACGCTCAAACACTGAGCCACACTGGCCGGACTCGAGTGTTTTTTTCAGGTGCTCATGAACGAAAGCAGCTGAGCCTTCCAGCTGACTCTGAGCATGCTCCGATGGGAGGGTCTGTTCCATGGAAGAGCAGGTTCCACTTTAGGGGGAGCAGTTCACCTAGGTCAGTGAGTGTGTTGGGGAGGGAGTGGGCACTGTGGGGAGCGCCCCACCTGTGGGGTCTAAATATCCCCCCTAGAGATGATTTTGTCTCCTAACCTCCCCCCTCCCTCCTACCATTTCCCCCAGGGCTGCCGGCTGAGCTGGGCTGAGAGAGAGAAGAGATGAGTGACAGGAGGGCCCATGGACAACCCCAGGGCTCAGACTGGCTTCTCCCTTCTTGCTGGCTCCATTCCAGCCCCTCCCCTTTCCTCCCATTCCTGTCCTGAACATGCCTTCTGTCCCTTGGAGGTGGGTCCCCTAGATTACAGATGAAGCTATATGTATTGATGCCTCCACGAACACGTGTACAGAGCTGCTCACGCTGCCAGCCACTCAGAGGCACTGTGACGGGGCACATGATATGGGGTACGCTCACATACACATGCTGGCACACAAGCACTGCCCTTACCAGACCCACAAAGACCTCCTGACATGCTGCTAGGTCTCCACATACTGTCCTACACAGTCCTTGGTCAGCATTCCAAAAATGTTTGTTTATCACACACTGAGCCTGGTACACATGCTGTGTCTGATACATGTCTCGGAACTGCCCTGCGTGTTGTGCAATCACATGCACGCAACTTCACATGTTACCATTATACACATACCCCCACGTCCTCTCATTCAGTCACTTGGGCCCCGTTTCTCACAGTTGCCTGGTGTCAGGCACACCATCTCTCCCAACCTCACCCCCACGATCACCACCGCACACAGCACGTGGCCACCACACACTGTCTCTGCCCATGACGGGTGCATGTACACACCATTTCATACACCCTAGTTGCTGTCACATGCGATTTCACATACACATCATGTTATACTTGCCATCATAACCCACTGTCATGAAGGGTCACATGTGCTCTCTCTCACAGCCTCACACCATCACCAGAGAACCACAGGCACCGTTGCACACCCACCTACCACGGCTCTTTATTCAGTCCCACTCAGACCCACACCTCCAACTTTAGGACTTTGGTACTTTATTTCACGAATCGTTGACGATCCAGACAAAGGGGTGTGAGGGGCCCAGAGGGCTGGGCTGTAGAGGGACTGCTGCCTCCACGTGGAGAGGGACCCCACCCTTCTTCTGAGGCCATGCAGAGCGGCACCTCTGTGTCCTCATGGGCTGGGTGGCACCTCCACAGTGCTGCTGTTGGTGGGAGGCATGGAGCCCGCGGGGAAGGAGCCTATGGGTGAGCCCAGCAGGGTCCCGGGGAAAGGCATGAGGTGGCTGACAGGCCCTGTCAGCACCACGGGGCCCAGGCCTTGGTAGAGTTGGGCAGTACCAAGTGGGCCCAATGTCAAGCCTGAGGCCACTTCCCCAGAATCCCCACCATCCCCACCCCCAGGCACCACCATGAAGCCAGCCGCTGGTGCATCAGCTGGGCCCGCGCCTCCCAGACTCGACTCTGGCTTCTTCTTTTTTTTCTTTGATGCCTTGCGCTTTCTAGTCTTTACACCATCCTTGCGCACGATCAGTGATTGAGCGATGTTCACCTGACAAAAGGGAGGTCATAGGCCATGAGTGTTCCCCAACCTCAAGACTTTTGCCTCTTGTCTCCATCAGAGACACCCTTTCCACCCCACTCCTTAAAGTAGGGAACTGGCTCAGGACTAGGGGGGCAGGCCCCAGCTGTGGCACAGGTAATACCCTAAAGAGTCATGAGCTTGTGAGGCCCTAAACTGGGGAAAGGCTGGGGGAGCCTCTAGCCATAGGACTAGCTGATGGCTGGAGGGGAGGAGGACAGAGATGAGGAATGGAGGAGAGAGAAGGGAGCAGGCGGGAAAAGGAAGTCAGGGAGGAGATGGAGGTGCAGAGAAGAGAGGGATGAGGGGAAGGAGGAGGGAGGAGAATAATAGCGAGACGAGAGGGAAGGGAGACAGGAAGATACAGGAGAGGAAAAGGAGAAGGAAGGCAGGGTTAGTGGGATGGGGGAACAGGGGGAGGCTCCCAGAGGCAGGGCACACCTGCTGTTGTTCATAATAAAGGCTGCCAGGATTGCACACAGAGTCTCCGCTGTCATTCCGCCCCTCTGCCGTGGTGGTTGTCTCATAGTTGGTGCACTGGGCAACTGCGAGCTTGCTGACCTTCTGGGGGTAGCAAGAATGTGAGGGTCAGTGCACTGGGGGGTGGAGGACACAGGAGGTGAGGGTCAGGGTGAAGGCAGGGCTTCCTGGACAAGGCGTAGCCTGAGGGTTCTCTGAGGGGGGAGGACATGGCCTCTAGCCATAGGACTAGCTGATGGCTGGATGGGGAGGAGGAGGAAGAAGAGAAATGGAGGCGAGAGAAGGGAGCAGGCGGGAAAAGGAAGCCAGGGAGGAGATGGAGGTGCAGAGAAGAGAGGGATGAGGGGAAGGAGGAGGGAGGAGAATAACGGGGAGAAGAGAGGGAAGGGAGACAGGAAGAATACAGGAGAGGAAAAGGAGAAGGAAGGCAGGGTTAGTGGGATGGGGGAACAGGGGAAGCTCCCAGAGGCAGGGCACACCTGCTGTTGTTCATAATAAAGGCTGCCAGGATTGCACACAGAGTCTCCGCTGTTATTCCGCCACTCTGCCGTGGTGGTTGTCTCATAGTTGGTGCACTGGGCAACTGCGATCTTGCTGACCTTCTGGAGGCAGCAAGAATGTGAGGGTCAGTGCACTGGGGGTTGGAGGACACAGGAGGTGAGGGTCAGGGTGAAGGCAGGACTTCCTGAACAAGGCATAGACAGGGTTCTCTAGGGGGTGAGGACATGGCCTCTAGCCATAGGAGTAGCTGATGGCTGGAGGGGAGGAGGAAGATGAGAAATGGAGGCAAGAGAAGGGAGCAGGAGGGAAAAGGAAGTCAGGGAGGAGATGGAGGTGCAGAGAAGAGAGGGATGAGGGGAAGGAGGAGGGAGGAGAATAACAGGGAGAAGAGAGGGAAGGAAGATTGGAAGAATACAGGAGAGGAAAAGGAGAAGGAAGGCAGGGTTAGTGGGATGGGGGAGCAGGGAAAGGCTCTCAGAGGCAGGGCACACCTGGTTTTGCTCGTCAGAAAGGCCGCAGGGATTGCACACAGAGTCTCCGCTGTCATTCCGCCCCTCTGCCGTGGTGGTTGTCTGGCAGTTGGTGCACTGGGCACCTGTGCGCTTGCTGGCCTTCTGGGGGCAGCAAGAATGTGAGGGTCAGTGCACTGGGGAGTGGAGGACACAGGAGGTGAGGGTCAGGGTGAAGGCAGGGCTTCCTGGACAAGGCGTAGCCTGAGGGTTCTCTAAGGGGCAAGGACATGGTCTCCTTTCTAGACGGTGTGGGGAACTGCATCAGTGGTTCTCAACGTTGGTGGACATTGGGCTCACATGGGGAGTCGAAAACAATCCTGATGCCCAGGCAGCGCCCCAGACCACCTAGATCAACACGTCTAGGGAGGGCCCCACGGAGATCCCAGTGTGTAGCCAAGTATGAAGATGGCTGTGCAGGGAGTGGACGGCATGCCTGCTTGCAGCCTGAGGGTGGGCTGAGGGTGGACACTCCTGTACAGGCTGGGTCCCTGAGTCTATGGGGCAGGGAGAGGGATCGGGTTTCTCACAGAGTGTGAGGACGGAGATCCTGCAGGAGTGGGAACAGCAGTACCTGGGTGAGGGAGGCAGGCCTGGGGTCTTACCTTGCGCTTTTTGGGCCTGTTCTTCTGCTTATGCATCGTCTGATCATCGGCATTGCCCAGCGGAGTGGCTGTCGTGCTGCAGTCCACACATTCCCTGGCCTCTGGTGAGGTGGACAGGGGGGAGAAGGACCAGGCTCAGCCCAACTTTGCCTTGGAGACCTCCCCCCTCCTCAGCCTCCCTGTCCCTTCTGGGGGTCCTCACCACAGCTGGCCAGAGGCAGGGTTCCATGAAGGTTGGTGGAGGCAGAGGCCGCTGGATTGGGGGGGCTTCCGGTAGGAGGAAAGAAGCTCCTAGGAAAGTCGGGGGCCCCGGAGGCACTGCTGGGGTCAGGGATGGTGGAAGGCACTGCAGGTCCCAGCATCAACAGGTTCGTACTCAGTTGCTGTGTGCTTGAGGTCTGTAGGATGGTGCCTCTCGCATAGGAATCTTCTGAGGCCTGGGGTGGGGTATCCTCCAAGGTGGGGGACACAGTGGAGGACAGGTAGACACCAGTGTTGCCATAGGCCCAGCTGGTGTATGTTGAGCCACCTGGAGTCCCCTCCACACAGTTGAGCACCTGCAAGTCTGTTGAGGGGGTGGGTATGGGAAGGAAGAAAGAAGGGGACAGAAGGTCTGACGCCATCCTGCTTTCAGGGTGCAGTGGTACCCAGCAGCCCCAGCCTGGTGGCCAACCTTCCCACCTGCCCATAGGTTGCCAGAACAGCTGCTGGCCCCGAGGGACTCCTGGGTGTGAACCCCACTGGTCACCCTGGCAGCTGCAGTCACCCGCAGCCATGTCCCCATGGGCTTTGAGATAACTGTGGAGACCCAGGGGCCATTCAACAGCTAGGGCCACCCCACCTACTTACAAGATTCATTCCTGATGTGGCAGTCTGGGGATATACATTCCCAGGCCTGCACATACGTAGAAAATGTCCACATAGCCTCGTGAAGGCTTCCAGCCATTTTCAAAATGGCTTCTTTGTGGGCTTAGGGTCCCCATGGCAACCCCAACAGAATGGAACCCTGCCAGGAAAGCCAGTGCAGCAGCTGCCTGCATGTGCCCCAACTGGGCCAGGGATGGAACCTAAACCCAGGTGCATGCCCTTGACTGAGAATTGAACCTGAGACCCTTCAGTGCACAGGCCCATGCTCTAACCACTTATCACACCAGCCAGGGCCCAGGAGACATTCCTATGGGCGAGGCCTGGCAGTTGTGAATGTCACTGCTCATCCATTGATCAGAACTGTCACATGTCCACCTGTCATTGGAAGGGAGGCTGGGGACGTGAGTGAGCCAGGAAGAAAGGGGAACAGGGTTGAGAAGCCTGTGGCAGTGTCTGCTTCAGGATTCTGTAGACTCCCCAGAGCTACGCTGTTCCATGTGGAAGCCACTAGCCACAGTCAGGACAGAGGCTCCTGTACAAGGTGAGGACAGGGTTTCCAGGACAAGGCTGTCAGAGAGAGAGTCACATCAGGCTCCTATACAGGGTCAGGGGAGTGTTTCCAGTGCCTGGGCAGGGGTCCTGTGCTGGGTGAGGCTGTAGGTGCCTGTATAGGATGAGGTCTGGACTTAAAATAGGGGGTCGGGACAGGTGCCTCCCACAGGTTCAGAAAAGACCAAGTTCAAGTCTGAGATTCATGTTGAGAGTTGGATCATGGGCTCCTGTGGACTCTGTTGGGTGGGGTGTGAGATAGAGATTGTTGTGCAGAGTGACATCAGGAGTCATTGTCAATGATGAAAGCAAGGCTCCTGAACTCAATCAGGGTTCCCAAGTGGGGAGGTAAGGTAAGGGAAGGGGTGGGAGCGGATGGAGGGGAGCTATGGGGGGAAAAATAGAAACAAATGTAATAATCTGAATAAAGATTTATTAAGTTAAAAAAGTTTGAAGATGGGGATTTCTTTTTTTATGTGATATATTTTTATTGATTTCAGAGAGGAAGGAAGAGGGAGAAATAGATAGAAATATCAATGATGAGAGAGAATCATGAATCAGTTGCCTCCTTCACATCCCACACTGGGGATGGAGCCCACAGCCTGATTCACAGGTCGATGGTCAACCACTAAGCTTCACCAGCCAGGCTATAAGGTATATTTTAAAATAGATCTCATGCTTGGTGACCTTTGTGTAGTCTTATAGATAAAGTACAAAGATCTTTAAATGTACTTGTCTAAGAATTATCATTATTATTAACAATGTTTTCATCATCTTCTGGAGCTAATGATAAAACACCAGTAGAGGGTAATCTACAGAAGTTCTCCTGATGCCCTACTTCATTTCCATTCTTGTTGCTCATTTACTAGTCTGCAAGATCTCTGAGAGTAAGATCTTTGTCAGAATCAGACCTGAAATAATGCAGCATTAGAGAGAGAAGATGTGCTGTCAAGTAAAACAGGATTTAAATTTACTAGTTGTGGACATCTAAAAAAGCTAAGAAATTTTTCTGAGTTTCAGAATTTTTACCTGTGAAATGGAGATAATACACCCACTTTCTATCATTGCTAAGTGTTAGAAATAGTAGATAAGAAACCCACTCAGTACCTATTCAATAAGTTATAGCTATTATTATAATCATTAGGTGCACGAATTTGTGCACCAGTGGGGTCCCTCGGCCTGGCTTGTGGGACCAGGCCAAAGCTGGCTCTCTGACATCCCCTTAGGGGTCCCTGATTGCAAGAGGGTGCAGGCCAGGTCGAGGAACCCACCAGTGCATGATAGGACCCGGGAGGGACATGGGAGGTTGACCCGCCAGGGAGGGACTGCAGGAGGGCTCCAGGACATGTCCAGCCCATCTCATTCAGTCCCAATTGGCTAGACCCTAGCAGCAATCTAATCTAACAGTTAGAGCATCTGCCCCCTGGTGGTCAGTGCATGTCATTGAACTGGGCAATTGTTTAACTGTCTGCCCCCTGGTGGTCAGTGCATGTCATAGCAAGCAGTTGAGCAGCCTTAGCATGTCATTAGCATATTGTGCTTTGATTGGCTGAACAGCCCACCAGTTGATCTGACACTTAGAATATTAGGCTTTATTATATAGGATTAGTAGTAATGTATTGTAGAATAAGGCCTAAGTAGAAACTCCCTGTTAACTACTAGAAGGGATACACACTTAAATTATGCCATTAGTTACATTCTTTAGCAAATGAATTCAGAGATGTATTGTTGTGCATTATTATTTACATAATTGCTCCTCCCAGATGTAATATTTTCAATAAGATATTTAGAGAGCCAAGGTAGTCAGTCACCCAATGAAGGCACCATTTTAAAAAATCACTTTACTGAAGTATGATTAACATGCAAAAAGTTGTAGATGTTTAATGTGTGCGACTTGATGTGCTTGGAAAGAAGTACATACCTGTGAAATCATCATCACTATTAATGTCACAAATTTATCCATCACCTCCGAAAGTTTTCTCTTACACCTTTTTTTTTTTCCCCTTTCTTCTTTTATGGTAAGAGCACTTAGCATACAATCTAACTTCTTAGCAAAATTTTAAGTGTACAATTCGGTATTGTTGATCATAGGTTGCATGTTGTACAATAAATCTACAGAAGTTATTTACCCTTTGACAAACACCACCCCATTTTCTCCTCTATCCAGCCAGCTCTGGCATCTACTATTCTATTCTCTGCTTCTTACATGTTTGACTATTTTAAATTCCATATATAAATGAGATTATGCAGGCTTTGTCTTTCTGTGTCTGGCTTATTTTACTTAGTAAAAAGGAATTTCTAAGAGTATAATTTAATAGTGTATCAAGTGAGCTAAAGATTGATTTGGGAGCAACAGGACTTGTCTTGGAATAACCTCCAATATTCCTTACTTTGCCTATGGGTAAGGTCATAAATATAATGATGAAATTGTGAAATTCAGGCATAGACAAAATCTTTAATATCTTTCTTCCTGCCAATACTTCTTAGAGAAACCAAGACCCAATGAGCTGAAGTAATGTCCCCAAGTACAGTTTCAGAGGCAGGACTAGAAGCCAGTTCAGGTTTCATGGCTCCCAGTCTAACCTTCCCTGATACTTGCTATATTTCATGACAAAGAGGTGGGAAAGAAGAAGAGGAGAATAAAGATGGTGAAAGTGGTTGTGGTGGTGGTGGTGCTAAAGAAGAAGAAATACCATCTGCATAGAGTCTTCTCTTCACGTTGTTCTACTGAAGGACACTAATTTAGAGCAGCATGATGTTATGGGCTGAATTATGTACCCGTGAAATTCATTTGTTGAAGTGCTAACCTAAAGTACCTCAGAAAGTAACATTATTTGGAAGTTAGGTCTTCTAAAAAGGAATTAAGTTAAAATGTGGTCACTAATTTGATATGACTGATTCCTTATAAGAAGAGTTAGGACACAGACAGAAGGACAACCATATTTGCACTGGATCTTATTTTTAAAATATATTTTATTGATTTTCCACAGAGAGGAAGGGAGAGAGACAGAGAGCTAGAAACATCAATGAGAGAGAAACATCGATCAGCTGCCTCCTGCATGCCCACCACTGGGGATGTGCCTGCAACCAAGATACATGCCCCTGACAGGAATCTAACCTGGGATCCTTCAGCCCACAGGCCGATGCTCTATCCATGAGCCAAACCAGTTTTGGCTGCACTGAATCTTTTTGTTGATCAGAATAGGTTCTGGCCACTTGGGCCCTTCTCATGGGGAACATTTTTTATAGGAAAAGGAATGTGAGCCCAAGCCGGTTTGGCTCAATGGATAGAGCATTGGTCTGTGGACTGAAGGATCCCAGGTTTGATTCTGGTCAAGAGCACATGCTGGGTTGTGGTCTTGATCTCCAGCATGGGGCCTGCAGAAAGCAGCTGATCAATGATTCTCTCTCCCTCTCCTTCCTTCTCTGAAATCAATAAAAACTTTATTAAAAAAAGAAAAGGAATGTAAGGAAATAAATTGAAAGAAAGATGACTCAACAAAGGGATTAAACCCTAAAAAAAAAAAACAAAAAAAAAACTACAAAAGAATACAGAATGGAGTTTTTTGTTTTATTTTGTTGTTTTTTAAAGACAAAGAATATAGAGGAAAATATCACCATTGTAAGTGAACTTTTTCTTGAGCGTTCTTAGAGATTTCAATGCTAGCCTAACGGGTTTCTCTCCCTTTAAACCTTCCTATCACCCCTATCTTCTTAATCATTGCATTTAATTACAAAGCAACTATACATTTTATGCCGATTTTGCAAGTGGAAGAAAAAGACTGTCATGATTCAATGAGTTTGATATTGCCCCAAATCCCACCATACTTTCACATAATAAATCACATTAACTGAAATATTTTGATGTACATGGCATGACACACCTAGAAAAAGGAAGCCTGTGCCACCTTTGTACATAAAAACAGCTTTAACCTACAAATATTTATGTGGCCACTGTGAAAGCAGGCCACTAGTAGATGGTTCCATTTCACCAATTAACTGGGTTCTTCCCTGCTTATTATTTACCTCAAAGAGAAGATTTATGCCTCTAGATCAAATCAGGATATATTTTGTGTTTAAGATGTTGATATACAACTGAAGTTATTTCTTGCTTTATTCTGTGCTTTCTTTCACAGAGATAATGATGAGCTGAAAGACAAAGGACAAATAGTTATGTACTCAGATATTTGTTTTAGCTTGAAAATATTTTACAGAGATAATATTTTTAATCTGCCAGTCTTCATGTCCAAAATTCTGCAAAAATGTCTGTATCTATTATTCCTTACTTCCCAATATTCTGGCAAGAAACGTTAGGGGCCTTCAGAAGCAAGGTGTTTTGATGGGGTTTTGTAGATGATTTTTAATTTTTAAATTAGAATTCCTACTTGGTCACCAAATAATGTCTTTCATAACTTAGTCATGATGTACATCTCATGGTAACTCTTCAGTGACTCATTTTATAAGCCCTGATGGAAAATTCATAATTATGAGGGTTTTTTCTTCTTCAGATAAAGAAGTGGTTTCTGGGATAAGACATTACATTTCTGACTTTTACTTTGAGATCATTTAAATTAAAATTGACACTGAAAAATGATATGTGAAATATTACCTAGTTATATCAAATACCGTGAGTTAATTGGAATAGCAAAACACTAAAAAAATTATCAGAAACTCAATAAGGTGGTACCTGTTAGGTGAAGAAAGGTACATTTTAAATACAGCTTAAAGAGTTAAAGCTCATAATAATTATGGGAATCATATATTTTCATGGGAAAAGTATCCACAGAAATCTGGGGCATGATTAGTGGTGGTATAACATCTTTGCAATTTTACCTTTTGGAATTTTCATCAGAAAATGGAAATATAGTTTCATCAAGGTCTGAGTGTCAAGGAATTGTGTGCACTAAACTTAGATTTAATGATGGATGGCTTTATGTAACTTTGGCTGTAGTTCCTTCACACAAGTAAAATAATCACAATTCTTTATTTTCTCATGTAAGTCCTGACAAATGTTGGTTCACCAAATTAATAAATTAACAGTAAATTATTTATTAGTAGATACTTTGGGGCTTCTAGGCACATGAACTTTTTCAAAAGAGACACAGGGAATGATTAAAAATAGGCAATTTGCATACAGACATGATGAAGCGGTCTTGTCTCAAAAGGCATTCTATTTTCCAGTTTAGGGGCCTAGGAGTATGGGGTAGGGGAAAGTATACTATTAGTTCTAATTGCTGAAAAAAAAATAACGCATCTGCTCTTTGGGAGTTAAAAATAAAATCTTCCGTTTTCTTACCACAGAGTATGTTTCCTTGACAGACTAAAATAAGCCACCAAACAGCCTTTATTTAATTTTGGGTTTCATGCATTCTGATGGGAGAGTGAGACAACTTAATGACACCATGTCAATATTTATAGTTATCAAGAAAAGCACAGATTTTAACAAAAGTTTTGTCGGAATTTAATATCCGTGAGTCTTTATTTGCAAATTTTCTTCTATCTGTTATGACTATGCCATCCAGTTGTTTAATCTGTCTACAATCACTACCAGCATACGGTAGAAATGAGTTGATAAATATTGAGAGATCGATAGGTGTGGACCTGTATGTATAACTCCGGGAACAAATCCTCTGTCTCCAGTTTATATATGCATGTGGGGATATTACAAGAGTAAATCAATTTCCTCTTCCAAAATATCGTCAAAGACTAAAGGCAAAAATGCTGTACTGGCTATCTTACGATCTTCATCTGACTCCTGGAGCTTTTTTTAGTTACATGTAGTTCTCAGACTTCTCTAAGAAACCTTTAGATCTGACTGCACAGGTTAGTTTTTTTACATAACAAACGACTGCAAGATTAAGTTGTTAAAATAACCCTTGTTTGGCTAATAATTATATGAATTGGCGATATTGGCTGGGACTGGCTAGGGAGGTTTTTTTTGTTGTTGTTGTTTTGTTTTGGTTTGACTGGGCTTCCTCATAACTCTAGGGCAAAGGTCAGCAAACTTTTTCGGTAAAAGGCCAGTAGAAAATATTTTAAGTTTTGTGGGACATACAGTGTTTGTCACAACTAGCCAACCAGGCCAGGATAGCACTAAAGAAGCCATAGATAGTCGTAATGAAGAGCATGGCTGTTTTCCAATAAAACTTTATTTACAAAAACAAGCAATTGTGCAGCAAACTGTAGTTGCCAACCCCTGGTCTACGATTAGATGCTTGTTGGCAATGGGCTGGCTGGTCTAGAATGGCATCAATGGAAATGACAAGCACTTTTCCAGCTTCTGGTTGCAACCAGTTTACTAACTCGCCAATAGCCAAAGCAAATCACAGGGCCAATACAAATTCAAGCAATAGGCTACACCTCTTAAAGGGAGGGGTAGAATTTGCAGCCATTTGTGATTCTTTTGCTCCCAGCCAAACATAATTCACTTATTGAAACAACTCTGAGCTAGAGATCATAGCAGTCAGGCTTCCTGATTAATCCTGGGTGCTTTCTCTGCTGGCAGAGCTGGAATTAAAACAAAAAAGAATCTTTTAGAATGTTTGTTTTCTATAATGAGGTCAGATGGCCCTGGAGAGTCACCATCCTATGCATTTTATATGTGGTGACATGCACAGCAACCTGAGAATAAAAAGGGACCCAACTGGTCCAAAAGCATTAATCACTACCAATGGCATACCTTCCACCAATAAACCCACTTCTTTGACGTTAAAAATAAGAAGACACCTGTCCGCAGGAGCACCTAATTAAAGTGTAGCCAGACCAACAGAAAGCCCAACTTATAGCTCAGATTTAGTACCTTTACTGCCTGCCATCTTGCCAAGTATCAAATGACCCCAAGGGCATTACAAGATCTGCTGGCTGTTTTCACACCTCTCAGGGTGGTTCCACATTGTTCTGTCTTCCCCTCGTCATTGAAAGTAGGAGTATGTCTTATCACTCATCATCTGTTGAAGGACCATTACCATGTAAATTTGAAGTTCAGATGTGGGCATGGATGGCAGGAGAAAAGTGTAGGCATAGAAGGTACATTCTTAGGAAGGTAAATCTTAGAGAGGTGAAAACAGTTAACAGCAGCATGAAAACATCTCAAATCAAATGCAGTCTGTTTCATGGTTTGCTTAAAGGAAGAAAAATATCATGAATTAAGTGTCTGTTAGGTTATAGGTCCACCTTTAAGAACTTGGCTCAGCCAAAACAAGTTTGGCTCAGTGGATAGAGCGTCAGCTTGCGCACTGAAAGGTCCCGGGTTTGATTCCGGTCGGGGGCATGTACCTTGCTTGCGGGCACATCTCCACTGTGGGGTGTACAGGAGGCGGCTGATCGATGTCTCTCTCTCATCGATGTTTCTGACTTTCTATCTCTCTCTCTTCCTCTCCGTAAAAAAAAAAAAAAAGTCAATAAAATATATTAAAAAAAAAAGAACTTGGCTCATATTTCCTCATTTTATCTTCCTAAAAACACTTTGGCATGTGTATTATTACTCCCATTTTACATATCCGAAAACTGAGACTCAGATAAATTCAGAAAATTGCCTAAGGTCACTCAGCTAATAAATTCCAGAATCCGGATCAAAACCTAAATCACTCTGACAACTCCAACTACTTCCTCTGAGACTACAGAAGTAATGCAGGTATTTCTCCACCATACTGTCCCATCCCTTCAAAGCCAGCAGCATTAACTTTCAAAATGTTTGACACTGAAGCTCTCCTTTGTACGTTGGTCTGATGAGTTTTCCAAATTGTCAGGGACTGTCAGAAACAACAGCAATTAGAGTTTGGACCATGCCACGTGATACTATCTACCCTGTGCTCAGAATCTTGCAATCTCTTATTAGAATTAAAGAGTGATCCTAGAAAACCATCCATCTTGCTAGGCCCTCACTTCCATGCTGGGGAATTGCCTCAGCCTCTCTCAAATCACCATCCTGTTTATTTCTCAGGGTTCCCCAGAATAGCCCCTATCATTTCCTCTGGAAGCCTCTTCCAGTTATGTCTTTTTTTTCCCTTGAAAGAAAAAAAATTTTCTAATGAAGATCTACAGTTTCTGCAGTTTTAACTTAAATCCACTTCTGTGTTTTTGTCTTCTAAAAAAATAAAGAAAAATGACCTCATTCATCCCCATGAAAATCCTATTATAGGTCTGAAGGTCAATATTATGTCTTTGGCTCCTCTCGACCACCTTTATCTTCCTTAATTAGTTTTTGGCAGTCTTCGGGAACAATGATTCTGATTATAATCATATATCTCTCAGCTTTAGACACACCTTACTTACAAGTACCTGACTGATTGTCATAACTCCACTTCTCAAGAGATGAGTCTTTGGACTTTTTATCATGTGAAGCCATAAAAAGAGCAAGGATTTAAAGTCAAGCCAGGAGTTTGAGCCATAGGTCTACTAGTCATTGGCTTGTTTATTTCTGAGCCTCATTTCCCCCTTCAATTTTCTGTTTTACAGTATTTCCTCTCTTTTGAATTGGGGAGGATATATTTTGACATTTAGGAAGTTTTGTGTTTTTGCTAGAACCTAATATATAGTTACTGTGATAGGAAGAAAATTGGTCAACCAAAGGTGTCACATTTGACCTAGTGATCCCACTTCTAGGAATATATCCCAAGAAACTAGAAACACTAATCAGAAAGGGTATACGCACCCCTATGTTCATAGCAGCACAATTTACCATAGCTAAGATTTGGAATCAGCCTAAGTGCCCATCCACAGAGGAGTGGATCACAAAAGAAGGAATTCTTACCATTTGCAGCAGCCTGGATGGAACTGGATAGCATTATGCTAAGTGAAATAAGTCAGTAGGAGAAAGATAAATACCCCATGATCTCATTCATTTGTGGAATATAATGAACAACGTAAACTGATGAACAAAAATAGATACAGAGGCAAAGGCAGGGGAGGGTTGGGGGGGGCGGTAAGAGATCAACCAAAGGATTTTATGCATGCGCATAAGCATAACCAATGGAAGAAAGACACTGGAGGTTTTAGGGCTTTTGCAGGGAGGTGGGGAGGAAGGGAGGGAAAGCTGGGAGGAGGACAATGAGGAAACAAAGAAGACATATGTACTACTATTTGTAATACTTTAAACAATAAAATAAAAATTTTAATTAATTAGAATCATTGATTGGCTGCCTCCTGCACACCTTTTACTGGGGATCAAGCCCACAACCCGGGAATTTAAATAGGTCTTTTATTTTGCCCCGCAAACAAGCTAGTAAGCTCTAAATGATATACATACCAAGCTTATATTTGAAATTTCATATTTGATACAATCTCTTTCATTTCTGAAGATTTTAAATCTTATACATCCCCTACTTCCTTACATCAGCAGAAATGTATTCTAGTGGATTCTGGACCAGAGGAAAAAATATTGTTATAAAGGAGAATATTGGTACAATTGCTGAAATTTGAGTGTGGAATGTATAATTTTTTTCTGGTTATGCAAGAAAATGTTCTTATTCTTAGGAAATGCATGATGAAATATTTATAAATATAAGAATATTATGTCATTACTCTCAAGTGGTTCCAGAAAATATAATACATATATGAGTGAGATAAAGCAAATATGCCAACATTTTAATGATTAGGGAATATAGGTGCCCAGCTTATGTGCATTTTTTGTAGTTTTCTTGCAAGTTAGAAATGTTCTGAAAACTAAAAACCAGTTTTTGCTGCAATTGAGTTGAAATACTTGTGAGTAGCTCACCAACATTTCTGTCCCTTTGGATCGAATTCTGCCCCTTACATGATTTTTCTGAGCAGATTGATTTTTTTTCACTA
>PVJN01049805.1:0-15087 GCA_004026805.1 Lasiurus borealis
TTTGCACAGGCCCTTATCTCCCCGTTTACAATCTGCGCTCATTTATCAGAACCCAGAAGCTCAACGGAGCCCCCGGTCCCTTCCATCATCACCGGGAAGATTGGCCAAGGGCGCGCGCACGTGCTGAAAGACTTGTGTTGCTGTTATAGCAGAAGGTGGTCTTTCTCCGCCTTCCAGCACACCATCGGCATCTTACCGTATTTCACGGCTCTGAACCCTGCGGGGGAGGGAGGGGGAAGGTCTACTTGTGATTAAAACACGGCAAACATACTCTAACCGTCTGAGTTTACAAAAAGCACCCTTCACAGTAAGAGGCAAAAAGTGAAAGAATCAGCCAGTTGTTCTCAAAGCCATGCGCTGTACAGTTATGGTACACACTGCAGTCTCTTACGGAATCTGAGCTGCTGATAAATTTCACAAGGCTAAAACATGACTGATGAGTGTGTAAAACGTGGTCTGGGGAGAGATGCGCCAAATTTAAAATGGAGGGGAATCAACCACTTCAGTAAGTTCATGGAGGACCTTTTTCATTCAGGTATCTCTCACACACACACATATATATATATATATATATATATATATATATCCTCTCAATACATAAATGCCTGTCTTGCTTCCCTAGCTCATGATGCTTAACCTATAGGAAAGAATAGGTGGTAGCCCATAATTAGAGTCTGCATCTGTGGAGACTAATTACGAACTCTGAAGAGTCAGTGTCGGCCTTTGCCTGGAAGGAAATGAATCAACTTTTCATGAGTAACCAAGTCTGTCCGTGTTTTAAGTGACCCAGAAATTCAAGGCCATTAAGTTTTAACAAGATGTGATAATTAAACATCACAATCATTACATACAAATAGGACGGACGCACAAAAAATTAAAGTCAAACTTGAGGTGCTTTTTCAGGATGACTGAGGTTTCAGAAAGGGCAAGCTGCCCAGGAAAATAATTCCGCAAGGAGATGTGTCTGACTTACACAAACAGGAACCGGCATTTCAAAATCTTAAAGGGACAGGTGATTAGATGGCTAAGGCTCTCCGTGGTCTAGGCCAGAGAATCATAACCAGTATCAAATGTTTTCCACAGAGTCGAGGCAGCCCTGGTTCACTCTGGATAATTGAGGGCTTTGGGTCTGTACTATATAATCAGAGGGAAGAAGCAGTAAAAGCCATTAGCTAATTTGGGGTGGCCAAAGAATTTGGCTAACAGATGCTTACTCTCTCTGGATCCCTGAACTGGACTGGACCAGGCGAGGGATAGGCTGGACAGAAGAGACTTAAAGTTGGCATGCTCAAACTCCCAGTTAGGACAATGCCCTAGGTTGTGTATGAAAACGGATCCTGTCCTTAGCGTTTCTGCTTCTCCGTCACTTCTCCTAGCCCAGCCCATTCTTCTTCGTGCCTCAGAGATGCCTGAGTTCTGATTGTAAACAGTGTCCACAAGTCTACCTGGCTGCCAGTGCTGGAAGTAGAACAAAACCAACAGCCAAGTCCAAAAAGGTCGGTGAGGGAGGCAGGGGGTGGTAGTTATCCCAGCTGCCCTCTCCTCCGGCTCCCACACTCCAGACATTCTGTCCTCAAGCCATCCAGCCAATATGTGCTAAAGGAATGAGTTTTTAATCACTTGCCTGTCTCTCCGAAACCAGATTAATCCACCTACTAGTTTTGTAAACTTCACACAAACTGAAGTAGAGACAGAGAGGGCAAAACCAAGATGTAGAAAAGTTTTAAAACCATGTCATTGAGAAGTAAATGATGAAGATATTGGCAATGATTTTTCCAGGAAATGATAGCCCTTCCACTTCCATCATTCTCCCTACCCACTTCCTAAAGCATCATCGGTATTTTCAGATTTATAACTAAGTTACCCACTAAAACCCCTCTGACTTTACTAGTAGTCTTCTGACCTGCAGTTGCTCCCTTGTCTGTATTGCCATAGCTCATAACATCTGGGCTGCTATATTGGGCAATTACAGATGGATTTTATTCATACATACATGTAGGCCTCGTTTCCCCAACAAGATGGCAGGATGGCGCCGTGTCATATGCCAGAGAAACACAATATTCGCCATCAGACACTGCCAAGTATGTGTACTTGTGACAAGGAAGTCAGACAGCTCAGGCCTCTTGGGTTTTCCTGTCTCTTCACTATCCCCACTGCAGTGCTCAATCATAGTGGTTTTTTTTTGAGCTAGCCAAAATATGGTGAACATTAAACATTTCTTTGAAGAGTTACAGGTTGAATGTTTGTATGTAGGCCCCAATTCCTATGTTGAATTCTAATCTCAATGTGATGGTATCTGGAGGTGGTTTAGGAGGTTTAGGTAGATGAAGCCATGAGGGTGGGGTGCTCACTGTGGGATTAGTGCCCTTATAAGTTGATGAAGGGACCAGAACTTCCTCTCCCCACCACGTGAGGGTATAGCGAGAAGGCGGCAGACATCTGCAAACCAGAAAGAAGATCCTCACAGAGTACTAGCACCTTGCCGGATCAAGTCAGCCGGTACCTGAATCTTGGACTTCCCAGGTTCCAGCACTGTGAGAAATCAAGGTCTGTCATTTAAGCCACCCAGTCTGTGGTTGTAGCAACCAGAGCTAACTAAGATAGAGAGGATCCTGCAGTTCTTCAGACTCTATCTAACCTTCAGTGTTCAGGATACAAGTTTATAGGAATAGCAACTGTGGGAAAGTGACCGAATCTAGATAGATTCAGTACCCTAAATGCTACTGTTCTACATAACTCCTAGCCAGGTTATTTTCTCATTAACACCTACTTTCTCCTCAGAATTAGATGAAGAAGGAAATTGGATATAATATTCCAGTTAGATGTGTTCGCTGAGGAATACCACCTGTCACTTAAAGAATACCCTTATTCATCCTTGCTTTTACTTTTCTTTTATAAAGGCCTTTTCAGAAAGATCCAAGCAGGACACTGTTGAGGAGAGGAATGCGTAGGTCTACCTAATGCCACTGGCTCTATTTTAAACAGAATATAACTGTCACAATAAGGAAAGGCTGGAGCGTCAGTATAAGAGTCAGTAACACCTACTTGGACCCATAGAACAGAGCTGGTGACGATTACTGACCATAGCTAAATGTGGAGAACTCTGAGGCACTAGTATACCTTAACTTAAGGTGTAAAGTAAAAAACAGCTAAGACAAATATGAAAATAAAATCCACAGGTAATACACACACAGTGGGGGTGAAGGAGGCACTAAAGTCCGTTCCCAGCTATAAAGTCCCTAGGTGCAGGATGTTGAGAAGAGGCTTAATGAAAACCTCCATCACATGCTCACATTCATGGTAGCTTAACAAAGAAAACAGCCCTTGGAAATGTCTTGATAATTACATTTTTATCACATTCTAAGATCCCCCACCGCATGCGTTCAATCTGGAGAGTCTTGATGAAAGACGGATAGCCCAACATTTAAAATGAAGGATTTAATTAATCTACTCCAGCTCCTGAAAGAGAAATATTTCTCATCCTGCTTAGTCACAAGAAAAAAAAAAGGGGCCAAGAATTCCTACATGAAATTAATGGTGCTGACATGCCACTACGAAACAATAAGAAACTTTACTAGGATTATGGTTAACCTGGGGACTGTGTTGAAAGCCGTCTAGCTCAACTCACATCTATTTATGCCAGGTTGGCAGGACAAAATTAGTTGATTTAACTTACTGGCAGTTACCCAAGACAAGCAAAAGGATACAGCCCTAACCTATGAACCATCTTCTCCTACTTTGCCATCTAGCAGTGATGTTTAAGCAGGTTCCAACCTAAAGAATAAGGATTAGTTAAAAGAGTATGGGAATTCTGTTGTTGTATATTGATAAGAAGCTGGTAATCGCCGAAACCGGTTTGGCTCAGTGGATAGAGCGTCAGCCTGTGGACTGAAAGGTCCCGGGTTCGATTCCGGTCAAGGGCATGTACCTTGGTTGTGGGCACATCCCCAGTGGGGGGCGGCAAGAGGCAGCTGATCGATGTTTCTCTCTCATTGATGTTTCTAACTCTATCCCTCTCCCTTTTTCTCTGTAAAAAATCAATAAAATATATTTTTTTTAAAAAGAAGCTGATAATCAAGCTTTTATGAAAAATTCCTGAGGAAGGCTTACCATATTTGTTAAAGGATGCTTCAAGGATATGTGTTAATTACAATAATCCCTTGGGAATGGTACTGTTAGAGGACCGGACCACACTTCCTCAAC
The DNA here is from genome assembly GCA_004026805.1 of Lasiurus borealis. Classification (NCBI taxonomy): domain Eukaryota; kingdom Metazoa; phylum Chordata; class Mammalia; order Chiroptera; family Vespertilionidae; genus Lasiurus; species Lasiurus borealis. Next base: position 4,204 of record PVJN01049805.1, read on the forward strand.
AAGGAAAGCCTTACCGCACACACATCTATACATCTGTAACTCACTACGCAAGTAGTTTAACAACTTGTGACTGTGTGGTAGCGGGGAGATTTACCAGAAGTCATTTGAATCTGACCTGTCTCCATTTCACAGCTGCATACAATCTGTCAGAACTTGCTCATCTTCCATTAGGAAAAAAGAAGGGAGAAGTGTCAAGTTTTTCAATCCGTTTTTCTCGACTAAAAAGCATCTTAATTGCCATTATCCTGTATCCTCACCTTCAAGGCCCTCTTCTTACATTTCATTTGCAGTCATTTCACTGAGATTTCCAGTCAAAGGCCACTTCTCAGAAACGTAGCATTGACTGAGCCTGATCCACATACGCTCATGTAGCGACAAGCAGGTTCAACACCCCTGGTCTTCTCCAAGCTGTGTGGGCCTACCTAATACTACTGGCCCTATTTTAAAATCAGGAACTCTATACAGTAGCGTGTTAATCATATCCCCTATCTGGAAAATTACCTTTCATATTCTTTCAAGTATTCCACAAACCCTTTACAGAAGGTGGTTTGTACTATCACTTTAAAATAGGTAATTCTGACCCATTTTACTGATAGGCAAATTGAGACTCAGAGACACAGCACTAAGGGGTCAGCTACTTAAGAGTTATGTGACCTTGGGCAAATGACTTAACCTTTCTGAGTTTCCATATACTCAGTTGTAAAACAGGGATATTAAGACCAACTGCTTCATATGAGGGCTAAAATGCATGTGAAGAGCTGAACTGAGCACAGAGTCTGGCACATAATAAGTGTCTGATAAATAGTAGCTAGTGTAATATTCTTTAACTTGTCAAAGATCTGAGTGGCAACAGGATTGATGGCTCAAACTCAAGTCCATTTGATCTACACCCTGTGACCTCTCCATGCCACCAGGCAGGATCTTCCAGATGCCTCGATCCAGTCCTAGTGCAGGCTGAACCTCACCGAGTATGAGGCAACAGAGAAAAATCAGCAAGACTGATCTATTCTTTATTTAACACTTGGATATCTTTTATCATAGTTTTTTGCATTAATTTTGATTTTTTAACTCCTCCATAAAAATATTATTTAATCCTGATTGATGAGTTTTTGGCATCTGCTCATCTAGCCCTGCCCCCAGCCCCTTCACTGGTGGCTCCACAGGACGGTCCATCACTTCAGAGGTGACTTGATGAAACTCCAGCAACACTAATCCTCAGCCTCTTTAAGAAGATGATAATTACATGCTTCCCAAAGAAGAGTGAGATAATGTGATAACAATATCAATGAGTTACTACCACAGTCACAGTTGTCTGTTATACTGCTACATATGGTATACATAAAAAGCATGTGCTGAAAAATTCCTGAATTCATAACTCCTTAAACGTCACATTAAAAAACACAAACGAACACAGAGATTACTCTGTGAAAGGTATTTAGTGAGCCAAAAGGCAGCATTCTTCATTTTATGGTAAAGATAAAAAAATTATGAAAAAGTGGCCAGCAAGGAAAATCATTAGTCATTAATATTTCATGTACCTTATAGCTCGTAGACAAATTTTAGGTAAAATGTGACACAAAGTTGTATTTTATAACATTATTTATAATGATACACTTTATTATTATTTTTTTTTTAATCCTCATCCAAGGATATGTTTTTAATTGATTTTAGATAGAGAGAAAAACACCAATGTGAGAGAGAAACATCGATTGGTTGCCTCCTACATGCACCCTAGCAGGGATTGAACCTATAACCTGGGTCTGTTCCCTGAGCTTCAAACCCACCACCCTTTGGTGCACGGGACAACGCTCCAACCAGCTGAGCCAGGGCTCTCATGATTTGCTTTAAAATGTAGTTTTCCGTTAGATACTTTACCAAAAAGTAGCGATTCTCAAATGTCATCACCAATCCACAGAGTCCTATGTAACTCATGGTGACTTTCCACTGTTTATCAAATTCTGTGCTGTAGAAAACTGTGAACGACTACCTTATAACTACGGTTTTTATCATGAAAACTAATGGCAGACAAGGACTTCAAATAATATCAGACCAGCTCTCCTGCTTTCCATACTTATGAACTCTGGACAGAATATTGAAGGTACCACCTGAGAGCCATCTGAAGCAGGCAAACACTGGAAGGGATATGAGGCTCACAAAAATGAGTGCACACTTCCTTTTCCCTGAAGGTATTCCCCAGCCCATGGAGCAGAAGAGGGACAGAGTGCGAGGAGGAAAAGGAAGTGTCACTGGCTGAGCAGTCAAAGGTGTCAGAGCAGCTGCAATGTGGGAGCCTGGACAAGCCAGCACCACAGACAGAGAAGTCCCGAGTGCCTACAATGCCACTCAAATCCGTAAGTGATTCCTGGCTTGGCATGAGCAAACGACAGCTAGGCGCCAAGAGAACGCAAGAGTTGGAAGGCTCGCCGAGACCAGTTTGGCTCAGTGGATAGAGCATCGGCCTGCGGACTGAGGGGTCCCAGGTTCGATTCCGGTCAAGGGCATGTACATTGGTTGCGGGCACATTCCCAGTAGGGGGCGTGCAGGAGGCGGCTGATCGATGTCTCTCTCTCTCATCGATGTTTCTAACTTTCTATCCCTCTCCCTTCCTCTCTGTGAAAAATCAATAAAAAAAAAAAAAAAGAGTTGGAAGGCTGAGCATGGTTCAGGGGAGTGGGAGGTTTGAATTCAAGTCCTACCCAATTAGAGGTGCATGGGAAACACCCGGGATTGCACCGAATCCCCTTCAGGGTCATACTTTGGGAAGGCCCTTCTCCCAGGACTAAGACTTAAACCATCAGACTCAGGGCAAAACAGACCCTCCAGAGCAAACCCTAAAACCAAGTCCTCCACAGGATCGGTGGTGGTCTTCCAGGAGGCAGCTGTTTGCTGGACCAAAACTCAGTGTTTCTTTAGTGGAAGATAAACTTCACGATGCTTCGCTCATGATGTCCAATAAGTAATAAAAACTATGGTAAGTATGAAGCAAAGAAAAATTGTACCCACAGTCAAGAGAAAGGGAAACGCTCAAAGACAAACCAGATGTTAAGAACTGGCAGACAAAGGACTTTAAATAACGAGACTTTAAATAACGATGATGAACATGTCTTAAAAATGCACACTCTGTGAAAAACGCACGCCCCCCCAACATTCTAGTGACCTTGAGTTGCCCATGATTTTTAATCAAATTGGGATTTGGGATGGTTTACATCGGAAAGTCTGAGACAAGCAACTTGAAAGTGATTAATGACAGCTAAACTTAATTATATATTTACACCTCCCAGTAGGACAAGGGAGAGAATGAAACGTCTTATCTCTCTGTAGTGAGAGGGCTTTATTGAGATCTGACATCAACTCTTTAGGAGCAATAATTGAGTTTTATGCAAGATTACACAGGCTCTCCCTGCCTGGCATCGCGATATTGTCACAGCCTGACTGGCTACTTAGCTCCTCGCAGTGAAAAGAAAAAAACAACAACAGTTGAGCTGTGTACAAAACGAACCTTTGCGAGTACTTATCCTCGTCTGTCAGCGTGATCTTAACCAAGGATTTCTCTAATTTCTGTAAACAATCATTATATTTTAGCTGCATCAGTAACATTAGGCCCTCCATTCAGACGGATACCTTCGACTCTCAAACGTTTTCCATTAATTTCCACTCCACCCGCCAAAGGAATTTGGCTTTAACTGTCTTCTCTTAATCCGTCAAGCAATCTCCTAAATAAAAGATAATCATATGCCCTGCATGTCTGATGTAATTCTTATAACCCTTCCAAGTGTTCTAATATTCATTTACCATTTGGTGAAAATAATGTTTACTGAACAAGCCGGATTACCGACCTTCTTTCCCCAGGGAAAGACAACATGGATGAGGATACACTGGAAGGTCTGTAAGTAGATGTTATTTTTGCTTAATGTTCTAGGGCAGTGGTTTCTCAACCTTCCTAATGCCGGGACCCTTTAATATAGTTCCTCATGTGGTGGTGAGCCCCCAACCATAAAATTATTTTCTTTGCTACTTCCTAACAGTAATTGTGCTACTGTTGTGAATCGTCATGTAAATATCTGTGTTTTCTGATGGTCTTAGGCGACCCCTGTGATGAAGTCGATGGACCCCCAAAGGGGTCACGACCCACAGGTTGAGAACCGCTGTTCTATGGTGATGCTATGGCCTGGGGTTGCAGGGATGGCGGACCTGCCTCCCTGATACTGTCCTTGCATTTCTTGTGTTCACTTATGCTGACACTGTCACTCCTGAAGATGCTTGTTTATTTTCCTCAGGTAGAGAAACGCTCTTTCCCCCCAAGTTCAATTGTTCATATTGGTCTCCCAAAAGGATGGCTTTGCCCATTTTTCTTTTCCTTTTTTTTAAAAAATATATTTTATTGATTTTTTACAGAGAGGAAGGGAGAGGGATAGAAAGTCAGAAACATCGATGAGAGAGAGACACCGATCAGCCGCCTCCTGCATGCCCCCCACTGGAGTTGTGCCTGCAAGCAAGGTACATGCCCCCGACCGGAACCTTTCAGTCCGCAGGCCGACGCTCTATCCACTGAGCCAAACCGGTCTCGGCCATTTTTATTTTCTTACTGAGCCTTTCTCAGGAAGCTTGCTTCTCTTACAACAAGGATGGAGGACACCTAAGGGACCCAGCAGAACGATATCCATAAGCAATCCATCCCGGTAACAATGAATAAGTATCCAGGGACAGAACTCAGGCCGCTCTGTTTATGTCATTCACAAAGTAAGTGCCCCGTTCCCTAGCAGTGCTTCTTTCATAAACTGGGGGCCACTGTCTCTCACCTTGGTTGGAGAGTTGGAGATTAGCAGCCCACAAAGCTGTTTGCTCCCCAAAGCAATCTTTAGTGTCCTTTCCTGGTAAGTACTCAGAAATCGGTCTCCTCTAGAAACCATCTCTCCCTGTGTCAGACCACAAATAGGTAGGCCAACTTTTGGTCCCTACTTATATGGTGAAATATCTCCAAATATGTTGGAAGGAAACAAAATTGCCTACCATCCTAGATGCTATGTGAAGCCAATGAAATTGTTTTTTTTTAATATATTTTATTGATATTTTACAGAGAGGAAAGGAGAGGGATAGAAAGCCAGAAACATTGATGAGAGAGAGACATCAATCAGCTGCCTCCTGCACCCCCCACTGTGGAGATGTGCCCGCAAGCAAGGTACATGCCCCCAACCGGAATCGAACCCGGGACCTTTCAATGCGAGAGCCGACGCTCTATCCACTGAACCAAACCAGTCTCGGCGCCAATGAAATTCTTAGAGAGGACCGGTTTCTTCTGAAGACAAATAGATTTTTTAAAAATGTGGACAATGGTATCCATTGAGCACTTTTTTGGTTCAAGAAACATATTGCTAAGCACTAGCTACATGCCAGGCATTATAATTATACAAAGATGCATAAGACCAGGACCTCCCAACCTAGTAAGAGAAACAAATATATCAACAAATGATCATAATGTAATGGGTTAACTATCACAAGAGAGCGGAATAATGGACTAAAGCAAGTAACTAACACACCAGATGCCAAAAAGGGACTAAACAAGATTTCAGTGGCTGATTCTGGGTATTAAGTTCCTTCCCTTTTTATCTCCAGTTGTGCTTCCATTCTTAAGAGGAAAATGTATCACATGTTTTGAGGTATTTTTTTTTTCTTTCCAGCCAGAAAAACTAAGTAAACAGCACATAATCAGTTACATAAAAAATTTCATTTCCAATGTTATCCTTATTCCAATCCAAACAACCTATTGTTAAGACTCGCTGTCATCGCAGCTTAAGATATTTTCACTTCAGTGAAGAAAATTCCTTCTGACTTGGAAAAATTCCTCTTTATGACATCAAAGAACCTAGATCTTGGGGAGAATGGACTTAATGGGAACACATGACATTATTATCTTCGTGGTATTTGATTAAATATCCAGAGAAGAAGAAAAAATGCGTTGGATTAACTCCTTTACAATGTTTAAGTAAATACCTATGTATATGTATGTACTAGTATATACACTATAAAAGTATTAAAGAAGATAAATTTCTTATTATCAAGTCTTATTTTCCATGATATAAATGCCCCTATCAAAAACTTGCAATTGAGCCGAAACCAGTTTGGCTCAGTGGATAGAGCGTCGGTTTGTGGACTGAAAGGTCCCGGGTTCGATTCTGGTCAAGGGCATGTATCTTGGTTGCGGGCACATCCCCAGTAGGGGGCGTGCAAGAGGCAGCTGATGGATGTCTCTCTCTCATGGATGTTTCTAACTCTATCCCTCTCCCTTCCTCTTTGTAAAAAAATCAATAAAATATATTTAAAAAAACAAAACTTTCAATTGAGATAGAAAGCATAAAGGGTCATAGGAAGCCTAGAAAAGCTATTTATGAGATGATCTAACCAGATGGTTGGAGAAAAAGAAAAGTAACACTCTTAGAACTAGGTCACACTCTCTAGTCCTGTTCCTCATCCTCATTCTTGTAAACCCATATAATGCCATTTACCCATAGGCCCTGCTCCTACCCCATCCCTACAAGTATGTGTGCATCTTCCTTCTGCACAGTCTCTTTCAAAATTTTTCCACTAGAAAAAGAGTTTCATGTGGCTATACTATTCATGAATATTAGGCAGAATTAAAAAGTTAATATCTACTTAGTTTGGCTTAAAAACAAGATCATAGCTAACATGTTTGCCTTAAACTGAAACATGTAGGAGAATGCTAGTATATTAACTAGCCTAGTTAATTAAAAACTAGCGTTGTCACTCAAAATTACTCACTGAAAAGTCTCTTTCATAAGGAAAAAGATAACAAGAAGGTAATAAGTTTTTATTAGCTGTCTATCTGGCCCCCACATCCTTTCATTCCTCATCCACAGTAGAACTATATCAGGAAAGTTAAAGAAACCGTAACACTTCAAAGAAATAATAAAAATAGAATAGTAGAACTGAATGTTGCCCAGTGTCCTAATGAGATCAAATAAAATACATGAAGAAGAGAAAGCACAGAGAAAAACTTACTTGCAGTATCCTGTGCCATTGTGGTAGGTAACACATACGCCTTCATTAACACAGAGCTCAATGCCGTCCCGACACTGCAATGCTAAAAATAAAAACAAACACACATTAGAAATAAGTCACTAATCATAACCCTCAGACATCAAAGAAATGTTATCCAATCTAAGTCAACATTCGTTCCCATATCCAACCTGATCTGGGTTTTCTTTTAGAGTTTTAATCTTTTTTTTTTTTTCTCTTTCTTTTGGCTTCTGGGGTCAGTGTCTCTTCCCACAATAACTGTTTTTGTGGTCTTGAATGATGCTTTTAATTATCTGTGTCTGGATTTCACTAGCTGTTACATTCGGATCTGCCAATGATATTAGGGAAATTCAAACTATAATACTTATGACAGGCCATGAGCATCTTGGGATTTGGACACTTCAGGTGGGTAATGTAAAGATTCATCAATACATATCCAGGAAGACCAGAGTAGATACTGGATCACCACCATATGAACTACGTAAGCCTTCAGATGAGGCTTCAGAAAAGTAAAAAGACACATCAACAATATTCATTCAACCAACTGTAGCTGAGAGCCTAGTATGTTCCAGGCATTATGTTAGGATCCAGAGGGAAAAAGAGAAATGGAATACAGTACATAGAGAAATGTATAAAACATAATCTCTAACTTTTTTAAAACATATTTTTTATTGATTTTTTACAGAGAGGAAGGGAGAGGGATACAGAGTTAGGAACATCGATGAGAGACATCAATCAGCTGCCTCCTGCATGACCCCCATTGGGGATGTGCCCGCAACCAAGATACATGCCCCTGACCAGAATCGAACCTGGAACCCTTCTGTCTGCAGGCCGATGCTCTATCCACTGAGCCAAACCGGTTTCAACCATAATCTCTAACTTGAAGGGGAACAGATCATGAGTAAAGATTGTAGAGGAAGAGGAAGGGGATCAAAGTAAAGAAAATGAAAAGGTTCATTTATACATGCAGATAAAATAATAATTCTCCAATTCTCGAACCCCAGTCCCTTTATGAGGCAACAAAAAGGCACTTCAGCACCCTAATCCCTCCCAAAAACAAGGCTACTCAGAAATAAACAGCGAAAGTAGACCGTTTAGTGATTTAAGCCAAAGAAAGTCTGTCACTCACTTGCTACATAATGACAATACCTTGATTGTTTAGCTTTCAGAGTTGGAATTTTCATCAACAAAATACTATAATTCCAATCACTGAAAAGGCAAGACGGAAAGAAACCTAGTCAAAAATCAAAATCAAAATGGAAGTTCATGAACTTTTTCTGGAAGATGATTAAGATTTCCATCTCCTGGGATGGCTCACGTATAAATACTTGGAAAAAAACAAACAAACTGAGAAGTCTCCAGTTTGAGCTTCTAGCTAGTCCACTCTTTGACTAAACTGCAATATCAGAGGCTCCAGGCCTGCCCTTCCTGGGCATCGAAACCACTTCTTTTCCCAGCGAGGCCCAGACACAGGCTGATGTTAGAAAAACTCCTCCATTAACGGTTCCTGCAGAAGACCCCTGAATTCGCCCAGTACTCTTACCAAGTGATGGAATTATTTGAGAACATGTTTACGGAAATCTCATCTCTTAAAATAATTAACACTTAAAAACAGTAATAACAGTCTCAGCTAACACAGCACTTATTAATAGCAGGCATTGTCCTAAGCACTCTATAAGGACAAATTCAATCTTCCCTACAAGCCTGTAGAGACAGTACAGGGACTTGGGCCCTGAAATAGAAAATAAATACCAGGTGGCTAGCTGAAACTGGTTTGGCTCAGTGGATAGAGCATCGGCCTGCGGACTGAAAGGTCCTGGGTTCGATCCCGGTCAAGGGCATGTATCCTGGTTTCGGGCACATCCCCAGTAGGGGGCGTGCAGGAGGTGGCTGATGGATGTCTCTCTCTCATCGGTGTTTCTAACTCTCTATCCCTCTCCCTTCCTCTCTGTAAAAACATCAATAAAAATATATTAAAAAAAAAGAAAATACCAGGTATCTAGGAAGCCAAGATTAGACCAGGTGGCTGGAAGGGACGCAAGGATGTCACCATCCCTCCAAGAGGTAGCTGGTTTAATCGCCCTTCTAAATGCCTTCTTCATCTACTGACCCACATGCGAAGCTGATCAAGGTCCAGCTACCACACGACCTTCCTGGAGTAGCCGCAATGAGCAACACCACCATCTTGCCCCACAGTGCAGGTGCAGAGACGGATGCCCAGCCATCAATCCCACAGGAGGAGAAAGCAACCCTGCCCTGACATGAACAATTCCACTCCCCACACCCCTCCCAAGGCCACCTCTTCTCCAAAGCCGACCCTTCTGCCAAGCCCACTTTGTGAAAGCAGCCAAGCAGAGCCAGACCCCGGGCCGGTTCAGAGGGCCTTCCTTTCTCTGTGCTGACTCGCCGGTGCTCCAGCATAAGCTAAATAAAATCTGTCTGGAAATTTCCCTGGGGTTGCCTCTCAATTTCTATCTTGAGGACCCCAAGAATCGTAATGTCAAGAACAGTATGAAGTACAGTGGTACCTCGAGATACGAGTGCTCTAACATACGAGATTTGTGAGATACGAGCCGTCGAGCGAGCGATTTTTGCTTTAAAATACAAGCAACATTTGAGATAGGAGTCATTGTGCGGATCGGCCTGCTGCACACGACCCACCAGTTTACGGAGACTCAAGGGTCTCTTAGTTTCCCACGCCTCAAGGTGACGGAACGAATTAAACTCGTATCTCGAGGTACCACTGTAGTTCATTTCCTTATGCCCATTTCATAGAAAGGATAAGGAGCCTGCCTGTCATCAGACCGGTTCATTCAAGACCCAGAATTGGAACCTAGAAGCTCTGGGTCTCACGACAGTGTGTGCTGTCCACTGCTTCCCCCTATCTGGCATATTCCTTCTCGGGGTGGGCAGGACAGGCGTTATTACACCCATTTCCTAGAAAGTGAAGGTCCAGAAGGACAGTGACCTTCTCACAGGGCATCACACCACTAGCTGGCAGTGCTGGGCCTGGGACTAGCTCTCTTACTGAGTCAGCCCCTCTCCACGAGGCCTGCTGGGATCACACCACCAGTCCCCAAGGCAGCAGCCTGAACAGGAAGATTCAGGAAAAAGGGTCATCTCGTTGTCTATATCCCACTTCCCTGTAGGACTCCGATGCTCTCTCTTCCCACACTGATAAGCCCAATGCGACAACTATAATTAAAACAGTTAATGTCAGGTTATTTCCTCCATACCGAAGTTCTCAAACTGGTTTTTTGTTTTGGTTTGTTTTTTTCTCATTCACTTTGGACACTTTTATTAGTTTCAATGAGAACTTCCTGACTTTTTTACTCTTTGTTGTTTTTTTTCTTTAAATAAAAGAAGAAAAAAAAACCTCACAGTAGGAAAGAAATGTCCCGAAGGCAGAGAGAGCAAACTGCAAGTTTTTCCTCCCCCTGCAGGGAGGGATCCTGGTGCAGGGAGGGGGTCAGGAGACTAAATCCTGCCTCTACCACTCACTCACTAGCTGTGCTACTTACTACAAGCAAAGCACAACCTCACGCAGGCTCATTTCCTACCTGCAAACCCATCTAAGGCTGAACTAACTGCTCCTGAAGGTCCCATGTGACCCAACAGTGACACCTCCCTTGTTAAGAACATATGAGCGGCATGCCTCGTACCTGGAGAAATCTGTCCAGAAAGGCACAAGGACCCAGTGGCCCAGGACTCAGAAAGCCATGGGTGCATATAAATCAATCAATAAATCACATCCTGTCTCTATTAAGCATCCTGGCAAATCAATACAGTGACAGGTTCAGAGAAATACAAACAACGCAGAGTCAATATGTGGCGATCAATCTATCAAAT
>PVJN01049806.1:0-15087 GCA_004026805.1 Lasiurus borealis
AGAACAAGTGCCCGGTGCCCTTCTGCCTCAACATCAAGCAGAAGCTCCGGCAGCAGCAGCTGCAGCACCGGCTCCAGCAGGCGCAGATGCTGCGCCGGCGCATGGCCAGCATGCAGCGCACCGGCGTGGCGGGCCAGCAGGGCCTGCCCTCCCCGACGCCCGCCACGCCCACCACGCCCACCAGCCAGCAGCCCGCCACCCCGCAGACGCCCCAGCCGCCGCCGCCTGCCCAGCCGCAGCCCGCCCCGCCCAACAGCATGCCCCCCTACCTGCCCCGGACTCAAGCCGCCGGCCCCGTGTCCCAGGGCAAGGCGCCCGGCCAGGTGACGCCTCCGACGCCCCCCCAGGCCGCTCAGCCGCCCCTGCCGGGGCCCCCGCCCGCAGCGGTGGAGGTGGCCATGCAGATCCAGCGGGCGGCCGAGACGCAGCGCCAGATGGCCCACGTGCAGATCTTCCAGCGGCCCATCCAGCACCAGATGCCCCAGATGGCGCCCATGGCCCCCATGGGGATGAACCCGCCGCCCATGGCCCGGGGCCCCGGCGGGCATCTGGAGCCGGGGATGGGGCCCCCGGGGATGCAGCAGCAGCCGCCCTGGGCCCAAGGAGGCCTGGCGCAGCCGCAGCAGCTGCAGTCCGGGATGCCGAGGCCCGCCATGATGTCCGTGGCCCAGCACGGCCAGCCCCTGAACATGGCCCCGCAGCCGGGCCTGGGCCAGGTCGGCGTGAGCCCCCTCAAGCCGGGCACGGTGTCGCAGCAAGCCTTGCAGAGCCTGCTGCGGACTCTCAGGTCCCCCAGCTCTCCCCTCCAGCAGCAACAGGTGCTCAGTATCCTCCACGCCAACCCCCAGCTGCTGGCCGCGTTCATCAAGCAGCGGGCGGCCAAGTACGCCAACGCCAACCCGCAGGGCCTCTCCGGGCAGCCGGGCCTGCCGCAGGGCCAGCCCGGCCTGCAGCCGCCCGCCATGCCCCTCCAGCAGGGCGTCCACGCCGGCCCGGCCATGCAGAACATGAGCCCCATGCAGGCGGGGGTGCCCCGGGCCGGGCTGCCGCCGCAGCCGCCGCAGCAGATGCAGCCGCCGCTGGGGGGCATGAGCCCGCAGGCGCAGCCGCTGAACATGAACCACGGCGCCGTGCCCGCGCAGTTCCGCGACCTCCTGCGGCGGCAGCAGATGATGCAGCAGCAGGGCGCCGCGCCCGGCCTGGGCCCCGGGCTGGCCGGCCACGGCCAGTTCCAGCAGCCCCAGGGCGTGGGCTACCCCCCGCAGCCGCCGCCGCCGCGGATGCAGCACCACATGCAGCAGATGCCGCAGGGCAGCATGGGACAGATGGGCCAGCTCCCGCAGGCCCTGGGAGCCGAGGCGGGCGCCAGCCTGCAGGCCTACCAGCAGCGGCTCCTGCAGCAGCAGATGGGGTCCCCCGCTCAGCCCAACCCCATGAGCCCCCAACAGCATATGCTCCCCAATCAGGCTCAGTCCCCACACCTCCAAGGCCAGCAGATCCCTTCTTCTCTCTCCAATCAAGTGCGTTCTCCCCAGCCCGTCCCGTCTCCGCGGCCGCAGTCTCAGCCCCCCCACTCCAGCCCTTCCCCGAGGATGCAGCCTCAGCCTTCTCCGCACCACGTCTCCCCGCAAACCAGTTCTCCGCACCCGGGACTGGTGGCCGCCCAGGCCAACCCCATGGAACAGGGGCACTTTGCCAGCCCGGACCAGAATTCAATGCTCTCTCAGCTCACTGGCAACCCAGGCATGGCAAACCTCCATGGTGCAAGCGCCACGGACCTGGGACTCGGCACCGACAGCTCAGACTTGAATCCAAACCTCTCACAGAGTACACTAGACATACACTAGACACGCCTTGTAGTATTTTGGGAGCAAAAAAATTATTTTCTCTTAACAAGACTGTTTTGTACTGAAAACAATTTTTTTGAAACTTTCTTAGCCTAAAAGACAATTTTCCTTGGAACACATACGAACTGTGCAGTAGCTGTTTGTGGTTTAAGCAAACACGCCAGATGAACCTGAGGGATGATAGAACACAAAGAATATATTTTTGTTAGCGCTGGGCCCCGCCAGCCTTCTCCCCTTTGTGTGTGTGGTTCAAGTGTGCACTGGGAGGGCGCCAAGGCCGCGAAGCCACCCACGTGCTCCCGCCTTGCACCTCCAATAGGTTTTATTATTTTTTTTAAATTAATGAAAATATGTAATATTAATAGTTATTATTTACTGGTGCAGATGGTTGACATTTTTCCCTATTTTCCTCACTTTATGGAAGAGTTAAAAAAAAAAAGAACATTTCTAAAACCAGAGGACAAAAAGGGGTTAATGTTACTTTAAAATTACATTATATATATATATATATAAATATATATAAATATATATTAAAATACCAATTTTTTTCTCTGGGTGCAAAGATGTTCAGTCTTTTTAAAATGTAAAATGAAACAAAAAAAAATCCTTTCCTTTCCCTCAAGTCAACTTTTGTGCTCCAGAAAATTTTCTATTCCTTAAGTCTGAGCGTAAAAACTTCAAGTATTAAAATAATTTGTACATGTAGAGAGAAAAATGACTTTTTCAAAATATACAGGGGCAGCTGCCAAATTGATGTATTATATACTGTGGTTCTGTTTCTCGGAAGATTTTTTTTGTTATTTTTACATCTAACAGAAAAAAAAATTAAAAAGAGGGTAAGAAACACTTCCGTGGGGATGATTTTAACACGCAAAATGTCCCTGGGGTTTCTTTGCTTGCTTTCTTCCTCCTGACCCTGCCCCCTGACACACACACACACTTTCTGTAAAACTTGAAAATAGAAAGCAAAAACCCTCAACTGTTGTAAATCATGCAATTAAAATTGATTACTTATAAATATGAACTTTGGATCACTGTATAGACTGTTAAATTTGATTTCTTATTACCTATTGTTAAATAAACTGTGTGAGACAGACAGCTAACTTGGTTTCACTTTTTTCCAACACAACGTGGTCTTAGCAGGCGGCAGTGTAAGTCGCTGGTGCACAGGGTTCAGAGGGAAAAGCCAAACCGCTAACTTCCAGCCTGGCCTCCCTGGACAGTCGCGTGAACTTAAAAACGGACGAGAGAATCTGTCCAACATTTGGGGAAACGCACTGCAATGCCGGCCAAATGTCAATGTTCTCTATAGAGTTTATACTATTCAGCATGTAACATGTGCTGTGATCCCTATGGATGACTCATGGGCTTCCAATCAGCCCTTATAGGGATGAAGACGAGCAACTAAGTCACAGTTGTTTCCTGGAAAAGGGTACTTAAAGGGCTACGATACATCCCTCCTCTGTCACACTGTGGGTGCCAACGGCCAAGCAAGACCACCAGGGGTGGGGAGGAGAGGGGTCTAAGCAGGAGAAGAAAATGGGTGGAAGTAAGACGGGAGGCTCTGAGAGAGCTAATTATAACAGTGAGACGGGTATTAAAAAGAACTGAGGTGCTGGCTGGTTTGTTCAGTGGTTAGTGTTGGTCCACAGACCAAAAGGTCACAGGTTCGATTCCCGGTCAAGGGCATGTACCTTGGTTGCAGGTTCTCAGTCCTAATAGAGGCTTGTGTGGGAGGCAGCCAATCATGTCTCTTCCATGACTCTTCCCGGCCACGCTAAAAATCGGTGGAAACAATATCCTAAGGTAAGAATTTAAGAAGCACTAGCTGCTTTGGGTAGAGCATTGGCCTGTGCACTGAAGGGTCCCAAGGTTGTGGGCTCATTCCCACTGGGGGGTGTTCAGGGGGCAGCCAATCGGTGATTTTCATCATTAATGTTTCTATCTCCCCCTTTCCTCTCTGAAATCAAAAATATTTTTTTTTAGTTTTAAAAAATTGGCCCCCCTGGTGTGGCTCAGTGGTTGATCATCAGCTTATGAACCAGGAGATCATGGTTCAGTCCCATGAGGCGTGGGAAACTATGAGACGCTCCAGTCGCGGTAAACTGGTGGGTCGTGTGCAGCCGGCCGATTCATGCGATGACTCCTATCTCAACTGTTGCTCGTATTTCAAAGCAAAAATCGCTCGCTCAACGGCTCGTATCTCAAAATCTCGTATGTTAGGGCACTCGTATCTCAAGGTACCACTGTATTTACATGGATCTTGGAGGGGAGTGAGGAACCGCACCCAGAAGAGAGCAGAATTAGATCCTGTCTAGGACAGCACTTCAGAACCACCGGCTGAGACCGGATTGTGACGGATGTGAAGGCCTGGGACAGAAAGACATCCCCCCACTTTGCTTCCTGTTCCTGAGACCCAGGATCTGAATCCCCAAAAGGGAAATATTTAGAATTCCAAGCAGTGAATTTCCAGCTTTCAGAGCGCTGGCCGCTGACCAAAGACATGTAGGTTGGAGCATTAGCCCACATTTCACTGCCACACTGCAGAAGCGAGGGAAGACACGTGATTCCGTGGGAAAGGGGGACAGAAAGCTGTCCCTGCCCGGGCCACAGACAGCGCTGGTGCTGAGGAGTACAAACAGATGATTCTGGAGTCAGGAACACAACATGTTTCATACTAATGTGACTCTGACAGTCACCACAATGAAAAGCTGGGCCACGAATCAGGTTGTTTCTAACATCGACTAGGAAGTGACCATTTGGGGCTGGCGATATCCAGGAGCTCTCAGATTTCGCTTATTAAATCCGCCAAACAGCCCAACAGGCAAATGAGCAAACTACGGCTAAGATGGAGCAACTTGCTCCCGATCTCGCGATCAGCAAAGGGCTTATCAGAAAGTCAAAGTCACCTTCTGCTCTGGAGAGAAGCCCTAGTGATGGCTGCAAATTAACACATATGACAAGTGTCCTGTTCCTGTTTCAAGTAAATGTGAAATATAGATTAAGTGCTAGCTGGCTTGGCTCAGTGGAGAGAGCGTCAGTCTACAGGCAGAAGGGTCCCAGGTTCGATTCCGGCCAACGGCACATGCCTGGGTTGTGGCTCGATCCCCAGTAGGGGGGTGTGCAGGAGACAGCCAATTAATGATTCTCTCATCATTGATGTTTCTATCTCTCTCTCCTTCTCCCTTCCTTTCTGAAATCAATAAAGGAATATATTTTTAAAAAATAAAAATAAAATAAAATATAGTTTAAATGAAAGGTGTGGCGCTGAGGAAAATCTGAATAGCTCCTAATCTACTTAAGGAATTGGATTTATAATTACAACCTTCCCACAAACAAAATTCCAGGACAGCCATGCAAACATATAAGGAACAAATAATATAAATCATATACAAATTCTTTCAGAAAATAGCAGGAACACTTCTAATTTTATGAAATCAACACTATCCTGATACCAACTTTTTTTTTAATTATAAGAAAATTAAAGACCAATTGCCCTATGAACATAATATGAAATAATCCTAGGCAAAATATTAACAAGTTAAGTCCAGTGATATAGTAAAAGAATACTGTATCATGATCAAGTTGGGTTTATCCCAAGAATTCAGGTTTGCTTAATATTCAAAAATCAGTCAAATCTACCATTACTAACAGAACAAAGGAGACAAACATTATGATCATCACAGATCACCTATTCATAATAAAAACTCCTCAGCAAACTAGGAATAGAAGTGAACCTCACAGCCTAAAAATGTGCATCTACAAAAAAAAACCCACAGTTAACACTATCCATCCTATATAATAAAAGCCTGATATGCAAATTGTTCAACTGGGAGTTTGGTCACTCACTATGACATAAACTGACCACCAGGGGGCAGCATGGAACACGGCAGACATCTGCGATGCTGCGCTGGCAGGGGGCGGCAGTGGAGGTGCTGCCAGCCCCGATGGGCCCCATCGAGAGCAGGTGAGACGGCGGCAGGTCAAGGCAGGTGTGAGCAGGGGCCCAATCACCCCAACTGAGCACCCCACAGCAGGATGGTGGAGGTGGGGGTGGTGCCAGCCCACAGAGGGGAGCCGGGTGGGGCTGCGGAGTTGCGAGGCTGGGGCATGAGCTGGGCTTGTGAGCCTGGGGTGCAAGCTGGGGCCTGATCCCCTCAGGTCACCACAAGGGACCCCACTCATGCATGAATTCACGCACCGGGCCTCTAGTATGTCCTATAAAGAGCAAATGCTTTGTCCCTCCTCTCAGGAAGGAAGCAAGAATCTCCATTCTCACCAATTCTTTCCAACATATATGTTGGATATTCTAGCCAGCAATATAAACCAAGAAAAATAAAGACAAAATTGTTGAAAAGAGCCGAAACCAGTTTGGCTCAGTGGATAGAGCATCAGCCTGTAACTGAAGGGTCCCAGGTTCGATTCTGGTCAAGGGCATGTGCCTTGGTTGCAGGCACATTTCCACTGGGGGGCGTGCAGGAGGGAGCTGATCGATGTCTCTCTCTCATCAATGTTTCTAGCTCTCTATCCCTCTCCCTTCCTCTCTGTAAAAAATCAATAAAACATATTTTTTTAATTGTTGAAAAGAAAGAAGTAGAAAAGGTGTCATAATCATACAAGTAAAAAAACCCTAAGGATTATAAAAAAGCTACACAAACTAATTAATGAATTTAGCAAGGTTGCAGGAAACAAGAAAAATTTACAAAGATCACTTGCATTTCTATATACCAGCAATTAACAGTTAGAAAATAAAACATATATCCCAGATATGAATCTCTGTCAGATATGTGGTTTGCAAATATTTTCTGCCTGTTTATGGTTTGTCTTTGTATCCTTTTGGCTGGGTTCTTACCAAGTTTTACATTTGATGAACTCCAATAACGTTATCATTTTTCCTTTTATAAATCATGCTTTTGGCCCAAGCTGGTTTGGCTCAGTGGATAGAGCATCAGCCTGAGGACTGAAGGGTCCCGGGCTCCATCCCCAGTAGACGGCTTGCAGGAGGCGGCTGGCCAATGATTCTCTCACCATTGATGTTTCTCCCTCTTGTTCACTCTGCCTTCCTCTCTGAAATCAATAAAAATATATTTTAAAAAATTGCACTTTCTCCATTGAATTGCTTCCGCACCATTGTGAACACTCACTTGGTTGTACTTGTGCGGAACTATTTCTGGGTTCTCCATTCTGTCCCATTGATCTGTTGGTCTATCCCTCTGCCAATACAACCACAGTCTTGAAAAATGTGGCTATAAGTCTAACATCAGGTAGAGTAGCTCTTCCCACTGTATTTATCTTGTTCAGAATTGTTTTAGCTCTTCCAGTCCTTTTGCCTTTCCATATAAACTTTAGAATGACTTTATATGTATTTACCCAAAAAAAATATTGCTGGGAGGCAGCTGATCAATGATTCTCTCTCATCATTGATTTTCTATCTTTTTCTCTCTCTCCCTTCCTCTCTGAAATCAATGGAAATATTTTTTTAAATCTTCCTGTATTCTTTCTTAATAGAATTGTGATAAATCTGTTTATCAATTGAGGGAGAATTGACATCTTTACTATGTTGAATCTTCCAATCCGTGAATACAATATCTGTTTATTTAGATCTTCTTTGATTTCTTTCTTTAGCATTTTATAGTTTTTAGAATATAAGGCCTGGACGTGTGTTCTGACATTTACACCTAATTTCTTTTTCTTTCTTTTTTGTTTTAATATATTTTATTGATTTTTTACAGAGGGAAAGAGAGTTACATCGATCAGATGCCTCCTGCACACTCCCCACTGGGTATGTGCCTGCAACTGAGGTATATGCTCTTGACTAGAATCGAACCCGGGACCCTTGAGTCTGCAGGCCAACGCTCTATCCACTGAGCCTAACTGGTTAGGACTCTTTTCCTTCCTTCCTTCTTCCCTTCCTTCCTTTCCTTCCTTCCTTCCTTCTTTCCTCCCTCCCTCTCTCTCTCTGTTGTGATTGTAAATATTATTGTACTTTTTAAAAAATTGATTTGAGAGAGAGGAAGGGAGAGGGGGAAGCGAGAGAACATTGATTGTTGCTGCACTTGTTTGTGCATCATTGGTTGTTTCTTGCATGTGCCCTGACTGGGACTGGAACCGCACAAATAATGACATTTCAGGAGGATGCTCTGACTAACTAGCTATCCAGCCAGGGTTGTACTTTTAAGTTTTACTTCGAATTTATATAAATAAATTACAGAGAGGATGGGAGAGGGAGAGATGGTCAGAAACATCAATAAGAAAGAAACACCCATCAGCTGCTTCCTGCACCACCCCCTCACTGCGATGTGCCCACAAGCAAGGTACATGCCCTTGACCGGAATCGAACCTGGGACCCTTGAGTCCAAATCCCAAGTCAGCATGGCTTTCCCACCCGGTCTTCATGATCACCTTCGTCCAACGTCATCTTCAACAGTCCCAACCCACAAAGCACCCGCTGTGCCTGCTGACAACAAGCTCCGGATGTGCTCTCTCTCCCTGGGCTCGTTCCCTTCGTCTCCAATGCCGTGGCCACTGTTTCCTGCCAACGACCCCACTCATCCTTCAGGACCTCCTTCCGGGTTCCCTTCCGAAGCTCGGAGAACACGTGACGTCTACACTGCCCGCTCTGTCAGCACAGAGCACGCTGCGTAACTCTGATGTGAATCTGTCTCCACTGGGTTGTGAGCTCCTCAAGAGTCCTCTCTCACTCATTCTCCACGGCCCAGCGCACGCCACACAGGGCTCAGCACAGAGGGGCTGCTCCATAAATTAAACAGATGGTGGATGGACGGACGGATGCTCAATGAAGGAAAGGAAAAAGCAAGTTCTCCGGCCCCATGATTTCTACCTCACAACGACACACACGTCTTCAGTTCGTGTCTCCTAAATGTTCCTCTGACCTTGTCCTTCTGTTGTGTTTTATAAATGATGGAAAGTGCTTGTAGAAGTGCCTGGTCAAGCAGTTGCCATGGAAACAGGAAAATGGTTGCACAAACACCTCTGGAGATCCCTGATGCTCTTCATACCGACCGTCTCTTCCTCCTCCCCGGCCAGTGGGGCGCGGAGAAGATCTACCAGGGCAGCCGGCGCTGTGAGTTCCGGAAAACCCGCAGTTAGAAGCAGCCAAAGGAACGGCCGTGCGAGGAGCGGTCGGGAGGGCTTCCTTCTAAAGAACTTAGGGAAGCAAGGTCCAGCTCCAGACCCCGCTTCTCCAGGGAGCCTACCGACCGCACCCTCCGGCGCATGTTCAGTCCCTCCCCTGCCCCGTCAACCTTCAGGGAGGCTGTGAGGACCCTTCCCACTCACTAGCACAGAGCCCTTCCGAGGGCTGTAATCTGAGGCGGGCTGATTCACAAAGACACATCCTGTCTTTTATTTTTATTTTTATATTATTATTATTATTATTATTATTATTATTATTATTATTGAGAGAGAAACATCGATCAGCTGCCTCTTGCACACTCCCCACTGGGGATGTGCCTGCAACCAAGGTACATGCCCTTGACCGGAATCGAACCTGGGACCTTTCAGTCCACAGGCTGACGCTCTATCTACTGAGCCACACCGGTTTCAGCCACATCCTGTCTTTTAGACAAACCTGCCCACAGATATATCTTCTCTAGTCTCTCCCCCTCCCCCCACAGCCAGGCCACCAATCCCAGCAACCACATGTGGAACTGCATGCATGTGCTGTGTTTATACTCATTGCACTGAACTCTCTATATAGGACACTCTGTGCCGGTGGGAAAGCTGTAGATATGCACTGTCCAATACACAGCCACTGGCCACATGTGGCTACTGAGTGACTGAAAGATGCCCAATGAAACTGGGGAACTGAATTTTAATTTTATTTATTTATTTATTTATTTATTTTAATATATTTAATTGATATTTTACGGAGAGGAAGGGAAAGGGAGAGTTAGAAACATCAATGAGAGAGACATCGATCAGCTGCCTCTTGCACACTCCCCACTGAGATGTGCCTACAACCAAGGTACAAGCCCTTGACCGGAATCGAATCTGGGACCTTTCAGTCCGCAGGCCAAGGCTCTATTCACTGAGGCAAACCGGTTTGGGCGAATTTTAATTTTTTAAAAATATTTAGTTTTAGAAAGGTTAGGGAGAGAGAGAAGCATCACGGAAAGAGAACCATCAATAGGCTGCCTCCCACCTGCCCCCCTCCTAGGGTGGAGCCTGCAATGCAGGCATATGCCCTGACCAAGAATCAAACTGGCAATCTCTCTTTTTTAATATATTTATTAATTTCAGAGAGGAAGAAAGAGGGGGAGAGAGAGAAACATCAATGATGAGAGAGAATCAGTGATTGGCTGCCTCCTGCACACCCCCTACTGAAGATCAAGCCCAAAACCCAGACATGTGCCCTTGACTAGAATTGAACCTGGGCCACAGGCCAATGCTTTATCCTTTGAGCCAAATTGGCTAGGGCTTAAATGGATGAATTTTATTGAGAGAATTTGATTAGGATTGAATTGAATCTATATAGATCAAGTTGGGAAGAAATAACATCTTGACAATATTGAGTCTTCCTATCCATGAACGTGGAATATCTCTCTGTTTAATTAGTTCTTTGATATCTTTCATCAAAGTTTTATAGTTTTCCTCATATAGATTTTATATGATATAATTTTTTAAATGCAATAGAAGTATTCAATACATCAATTGCCTTTTGTCTGTGTAATCACTATCAATCTTTTTTAAAAAATATATTTTATTGATTTTTTACAGAGAGGAAGGGAGAAGGATAGAGAGTTAGAAACATCGATGAGAGAGACATTGATCAGCTGCTTCCTGCACGCCCCCTAGTGGGGATATGCCCGAAACGAAGGTACATGCCCTTGACCAGAATCGAACCTGGGACCTTTCAGTCCACAGGCCGATGCTCTATCCACTGAGCCACACCAGTTTTGGCTCACTATCAATCTTTGAGGTCAGGGCCATGTCTGCTTAAGTAACAGACGCTCATGACAACATCTGCACATGTGGGTGTGAGAAATACTGATGAAGAGGAAAAAGATCTGATGGATTCCATTAGACTCTAGATTCCAGCCCCAGTTCAGCCCCTGACTTGCTCTATGACCTCTGGCAGGAAACACCCCTTTGCAGGCCTTCCTGAAGGAGTTCAGCTAGACCAGAGAACCCCCAAACTGACAGAGGATCCCAAACTGACCCAGGTTCCCATCAACTCCCAAATGTCTTTTCAATAG
Source organism: Lasiurus borealis (assembly GCA_004026805.1). NCBI lineage: Eukaryota > Metazoa > Chordata > Mammalia > Chiroptera > Vespertilionidae > Lasiurus > Lasiurus borealis. Next base: position 11,066 of record PVJN01049806.1, read on the forward strand.
GTCTGCGGTGGGTCTTGAACAAAGTCTGTATAATTAAAATTTTCCCCTGGTGCTTCTGATCTCTGGGATCCACTCACTCAGTGGTCGGCTAGCCACATGTGGCTCTTTGGCCCCTTGAGTGTGGCTCTTCCACAAAATACCACGGCCTGGGCGAGTCTATTTTGAAGAAGTGGCATCAGAAGAAGTTTAAGTTTAAAAATGTTGGCTCTCAAAAGAAATTTCAATCACTGTCCTGTTGATATTTGGCTCTGCTGACTAATGAGTCTGCCGACCACTGCACTAACTTACTGGAGTAAAGGTTCCCAGGTTTCCTTCATTCACAGTGGCTCTGATGTTTCAATAACTGTTTCATGATATTCCTGGGCCTACAGAGATAACTAACAGTCTAGTTTGTTCATTAAGAAGATAAGTCCAGCCCTGGCTGGTTTGCTCAGTGGTTAGAGTGTCAGCCTGTGGACTGAAGGCGTCTCAGGTTTGATGTCCAGGTTGTGGGCTCAATCCCAAGTACAGGATGTGCAAGAGGCATCCAATAAATAGTTCTCTCTCATCATTGATGTTTCTATGTCTTTCTCTCCCTCTCCCTTCCTCTCTAAAATCAATAAAAATATATTTTTTTTAAAAGAAGAAGTCCAAAGGAAGAGTATTTATGTCCTAAGAAGGTAATGCCTTTGGGACACCGCACACCTTCTTGAACCCTGGAATCACACAGGACACTGCCATTATCATTTCTTGTTCCCTATTAATTTGTACACAATACCTGCTTTTTAAAATATATATATATTTTATTGATTTTTTTACATAGAGGAAGGGAGAGGGATAGAAAGTCAGAAACATCGATGAGAGAGAGACATCGATCAGCCACCTCCTGCACGCCCCACAGTGGAGATGTGCCCACAACTGTGGTACATGCCCCCAACCGGAATCAAACCTGGGACCCTTCAGTCCACAAGCTGGCGCTCTATCCACTGAGCCAAACCAGTCTCGGCACAATACCTGCTTTTTATCACCACAATGTCCAAACCCCTCAGCTTCGAAAAGACATTATGGAAAGGAACGCAGTGTGAGCCAATGCAAAAACTGCCTCAAGTTCGCAGTTTGTGCGGGATCAGATGCCACGTGTGGGAGCTGAATTATGTCCCCTTCAAAGCCACATGTCGCAGCCCTAACCCGCAGGCCCCCACTGTGACTAGGGCTGTATTTGAAGACAGAGCCTTTGGAGAGATAACCAAGGTCAGTGAGGTCATATGGGTGGGTCCTAACCCAATCTGACCGGTGCCCTTCCAGGAAGAGGAGGTTAGGGTACAAACACGCATGCACAGAGGAAAGACCCCGGAAGGACACCGTGGCCTCAGGAGAGAGAGGCCTCAGAAGAAACAGAACCTGCCAACACTCTGATTTTGAACTTGTAGCCTCCAGAGCTGTGAGAAGATTAACTTCTGTGTAAGCTCCTGGATGTGGCATTTGGTTATGGCAACCGAACACACACACACCCTAGGGTTCCCCTAAGATGTTAAAACCCCCCTCAGCACCCCTGAGTTCTCCACCGGTGAGCACCTCAACACAGAGAACCACAACCTGGGGACTTGCAGATGCCGTGAGTCTGACTGCACTGCCACCGCTAATGGAGAGGAAGGGACAGATTGCCGGGTGTAGCCAGCTGGCAAACTTCACTCAACACCGATCAACATTCCTGCCTAAAACACACCTGGTTCCAGCTCAGCAGAGACTAACCACCAGCTGGACGTCACCGGGCAGGGATTTAGGCAGCCAGTGGGAGCTGCTGTGGTGGAGGAGGAGGAGGAGGCTGGTTATGACCAGCCAGGAAGGTGGCGGTGAGGCGCAGAAGAGCGGGCACAGTGGGGTGTATTCTGTGGTGAAGTCGCTGTGACTCAGAACTTGCAGATGGGTTTTTGAGGGGAGAGCGCAGAATCAAGGATAATTCCTAGTTTGGTTGTAATGGGGTCTATTTCTCTTGTGACTGCACTCTTTCATTTCTACAATTGTTTTTTTTTAATATATATATTTTATTGATTTTTTACAGAGGGGAAGGGAGAGGGATAGAGAGCTAGAAAACATTGATGAAAGAGATACATCGATCAGCCGCCTTCTGCACACTCCCCACTGGGGATGTGTCCACAACCAAGGCACATGTCCTTGACCAACCTGGGACCATCAATCCACAGGCCGACGCCCTAACCACTGAGCCACACGGGTTTCGCGCATTTCCGCAGTGTTTAGTGAGAGCCTGCTTACTGCCACGCTGTGTCCAGGGTGCTGGGCTCCGTGGTGGGGAAACAGAACTCTTACTTTTGTTTGATTGACAGTGTGGATGTTGGAGCGGGACTGCCTAGGTTCAAACCCAGCTCTGTACCTATTAATTACTTAACCCACCTGTTTTCTCACCTGTAAAATGGGGATAATAGAGGTATCCACCTTCCCTGAGAACGGTTATAAGGATCAATCAGATAATATATGAAAGCACTTAGAGGAGTGCCTCGCCAGTGTCAGCATTCTGTAAGTTTTAGCTTACAGTCCAGGGGGTTTTCACTCAGTGGACAGAGGCAGGAACAAGCACACAATATCATATCGCGGTAAGCTCAGTGAAGACATTGAAAAGGGCGACGGAGGAGGCGAGGGAGGACTTCATGAACCACTTCTCACCGGGTGCTCACAAAAGGCCTTGCAGAGGAGACGACAGTTAAACTAGGACTTAAATGGCGATCACAGAAGGACTTGTACGCATGCATAGCGGCCTAACAATGGATGCAGACAACAGAGGGTGAGGGCATGAGCGGGGGGATGGGGAGATAAAGGGGGAATAAGGACACACATGTAATGGAACACCTTAATCAATAAAGAAAATTAAAAATAAAGAGAAAAAAAAAGACTTAAATGGCAAGGAGGAGCCAGGCGTGAGCATATCTGGGAAAAGAATATTCTAGAAACAAATGTAAACTCCCTCAGGCACGAACAAGCCTGGCACGTGCCGGCGCAGGAAGGGCAGTGGGGCTGGAGCTCAGTGAGGGAGCAGGCGAGGCCGGCGCCAGCGGATCAGGCAGGGGATTGGGTTTAAGAGCCGCAGGAGCCACGGCGTTTTCAGGAGGAGATGCGTGGTTTGACTCACATGTTAGAGACCGGCTGGATGATGGTCTCAGCAGGTTTGGGGGGGCACAGAGGGCGCAGGGAGAGGAGCTGGGAGACCACAGAGGACTGTCTGGTGGCAGGGGACAGGTAGGGGACGGACCTGGGAGGTCCTTCGATGCAGCATCAGCTAGACTTGGACTCCCACGCAGGTTCTGTGGGCAGTTTTGGAGAGTGCGCCTGCGCGGTGTAGCAGGGTCAGACAGACTCGGGTAGAGCGGAGGACGGGCTGGAGCAGGTGGAACGGGGCAGGGGGGCAGGAAAGGACTCTGGCCGTCAGTCCAACGGAACGAAGTGGACACGTCCAGTAACCGATAGGAAGGCACCAACCAGCATTCCCCGAGCGCTTCCTGTGCGGCCAGATTCCGCGTGAAGTGCTGTGCGCATCGTCTTATTTACCTTCCACAGCGACCCTCCGAGCTAAGCATCGGCACCCCCGTTTACAGGGAGGAGCTGTGAAATGTGTAACTGTCACCCAGTGATGGAATTCAAAGCCCAGTTAAAAAAATGCTGTTTAAGACCAAGTGGACTCCTGCCACAGAGAGGAACGGACAGGTCTGCGCTGACCACGAAGGCAAGAGAAACGGTCCAGAGATGGGAGATGCGGACGACACCTTGCCAGGCGAGCCACTAGCAGCTGAGCGTCGCTACAGGAGGCCCAGGACCAAACCAGAGAGGGTGGGACCGGCATTGCCACCATTTGTCCACCATCCAGATACCACTGCTGACGTGTACACGTAAGGAACTGTTTGACATCGAAACGGGGACTCAAAGCTATTGGACATTGAAATTGGGACTCATTTTTCTTTTGCTCTTGTGGGTTTATGTCTAGCCTTCAGGGGCAGGATGTTTTTAAAGACAAGAATCAGGGGGGGGGGGGG
>PVJN01049807.1:0-15087 GCA_004026805.1 Lasiurus borealis
ACCAGGCCAACAAGGGGGGGGCAGTTAGGGATGACCAGGTCAGCAGGGGGGGGCAGTTAGAGGCAATCAGCCTGGCATGCAGAGGCAGTAAGAGGTGATCAGGCCGGTGGAGGGGTTAGTGAGGGATGACCAAACAACTAAACAAGAAGGCTACATGAGGAAACTAGGCTGGTGGGGGTGGGGGGTAATGAGGGGCAATCAGGCAGGAAGTCAGGTGAATTTTTAGGAACCAGCAGTCTAGGATTGTGAGAGGGACATCCAACTGCCTGTTTAGGCATCAGCAGTCAGACGTCCCCTGAGTGGTCCCAGATTGGAGAGAGTGTAGGCTGGGTTGAAGGGGACCCCCGCTTCGTGCATAAATTTCATGCAGCTACCTCAGTATCTGTATCCTGGTCACCTGTGCCTGCCTAACTAACAGAGATGCCTTGCTGGTCCTGGTCAACTAGGTTGTAGATCAGTGTGGGAGGGACACCCACACTGTCACTGAGGAAGCAGAAAAGGCAGGACTGATTTCTAAAAATAACAATATTGCAACTAGAATTTTAAAATTAACTTCTAACATATATATTCCAGGGCCCCAAAAGTCAGGTTAGGTCAATCTGTAAGGCAACTCTTAAAAATTGGAGTGTTTTGGGCTTAACACACATGTACACATAAGGAAGGGAAAAGGAAGATTCTACTCTAATTTAACAAGGACCACTAAATCTAGACAGCTTAAATGGGGTTAAGTTTAGGCTCAGGTTATACAAATGAGTCCACAAAATTTATTTTTCTATCCCTTTCTATGAACCAAATCTTTCTAAGAAATTGTAACTTGCCTTCTAGTTCCTGAGTAAGCAGCCAAAATTTTCCTCAAATGCTGAGTATAATCAACCACAGAGTAATAAACAGCAACAAAGTAAGAAAAATTGTATAACCAAAAACAATGTTTGTAATTCAAGGTGAATCAATCAAACTCAAGTTTAGGAGACAAAACAAGGTTGGATTAAACAAATGTTGATTATATCTCATTTTTTTGTTAAACTTTAATTGTGCTTAATATTTAATTTTCTTTAAATCTTGTCCTGTATAATAACTCTTCCTTAGATATGTAGTGATTGAATATTAGTTAAGTATTTGTTTTAAAGAGAAAAGTTTTGACTTTTGAAAAAGAAACAATGGAACATAAAAAACAGGCTACAGCATAACTTCGAAACCATACTTCAACAATTAAACTCTGATAACCCACAGACACACACAATATTGTGATGAAGTCCTAAGGGTTGGGGGACAGGATGGAGGGCATCCATGGGGAAAACAAAGGGAGACATCTGTAATACTTTCAACAACTCAGATGAATTTTACAAAATTAAACTCTGTGGACCACAAACTTGCCTCCTAACCTAGGCACAGGCAAGCTATGAGGGTGTATGAGTACTAAGTCATAGAGTCCTAAGTTTCCTGGCAACATTCAAGAAGTATAAGCAACATTATGTAAACTTCCCTTGCAAGCCTGAAATCTGCAATGAGATGACAAACCTAGGAGGACTTACTTGCTCTTCAACAATAGCTTAATTGTGTCAACCTGAATAAATGAGCCACACAGTCATTTCTGTCAGGGCAAGCATGGAGGGCTATTGCTGATAACTCTACAAATCACATACACTAGGCAATGTCCATTCCATGGTTACTAATGTACAAACCTGGAAAAATTTGGAAAAAAGTCATGATTTAGTATAATCCAGAAATTTACACCTTAAACTATCATGAAACTGGCCACAGTTCCTAGGAAGAACACTTGTGGTAGTTGGGCAAAGAAGCTGATTATCTAGGTTCTTGCATACATGAAAAATCTGATTCTTGTAACTACTCAGTTTAATTTAGAAGGAAAAGTTTGTCAGTATCATCAAGTGATTAGCTCTTTTTTGAATTAGAGAGATCTTACCTTGACAGAAGAGTAGACATATGACATTCTCAGTGCTCTGCTACTCACTATTGTGACAGCATCATCAGAGTCCATGGTACTCCCTAATATAAAGTTTTATAAAAAAAATAATATATTCAAGGTAGAAGTCTAGCCTAAAAAGGAAAACTTGCAGATTTAATAGGGTTAGCAATTGGGGGCCCAAGGAGATAGAATAAATTTTTTTCACTAGGGAGAAAAAACATAGAATGAATGCTCTCGATCTCTCTCTCTCGCCTTTGCTTCTCGCTGCTCATCTCTCCACTTATTATATAGGACTCAAAATAAAGACCTTTTTGTTTGATGGCTTTTATCTTTCATCTTCTTAATAAATTGCTAATACTTCAGCTAATGGTGTACTCCAAAATAGGGATTACAGATTAAAATGCTCACAAGGGTTAAGCAGATAAAGCAAAGGAGCTAAGTCATTTCTGTCAAGTTTAAGAAAAAATGCTGTGGTGAGAACTTGTAGAATGCGTGAGCCATTGAAGGGTCTTACTATTTACTTACCTCTAATCAGTTGTTATATGTAGAAATTCCGGTGGAGTGTTGCCAGATGTTGCAAATTTTCAGGATAAACTGTAAATCTGAATTTTTATGTGCTGTCTCCTGCATTTTTAATCTGGCAACAATTTGAACATTGTTTGGAAATGCATGGAGACTTCTAATCAAGATGGTTTAGTGAGTTCATAAATTACCACGCCCTCTCTCTTCCAACCCTCAACCATGTTTGGAAATATATTTAAAAAGATACAAGCATTATGATACTAGCTGAGTACAAGATCAAGATAAATATCTCCACAAACTGGAAACAGAACAGAAAGGCAAGGCAGTGAGCAAGGCTCTGGCAGAGTAGCCAGAACCAGGCACCTTGCCTGAAGCCACATCTGAGTTGGAACTACTCAGTTCCTACTACCATGCATATGTAGGAAGCTTAAAAAGATTCACTTGTTGCTATGGACTATGGTTTACTAGGAAGTGAACTTTACTGAGAAAGTATAGGGGGGAAAACAAAGTCTTACGACACAGAACTGATTCAAAGATCCCCTATCCCCATAACTATACCTACACTATTCCCAATATTGTCATGATCAGGAGCTCCAAAACAAAACAACTCTAGAAATTTTATAAGTGTTGTCTACCTTACTCATTAATACTCTTTCTTTAATCTACCTGATTATTTATTCAACAGCAATTATTGAGCAGCATGACATGCCAGTATTCTAGGTGCTAGAGAAAAAAATGAGTGAACAAATCAAAATTCATGCATATTTAGGTTACATTCTCATTGTGGGGAAAGGGCAATGTAGGAAACAGATCCCAAGTAAACAAGAAAATATATGTCAGAGAGTCAAAGTACTAGGAAAAAAAACAAGAAACTAAGGTAAGGAAGGAAAAGAGCAGCAGAGTGGAAAGAAGGACGTTTTTTTATAGAGAGTGCCAGAGAGAAGTTAATGTTTGGGGGAGCCAAGTCTCCCAGGCAGCTGACGCAGGAAGTCCAAATACTTTAAGGCAGGAGCATTGCTGACATGCTCAAGGAACAGCAGGAGACTAGTGTGACCAGAGTGGAGTGAACAAGAAGAGGGGTAAGAGCAAAAGTCAGAACTGCAGCATGAGGCCAGATCGCACAGACAGCTTTTAAGTCTTTGGCTTTGATTCCCAGAGAGTGAGAAACTACTGGGAGATTTTAAAGAGATAAAAGACATCATGTGACTTATACATTGAAAAGATCACTCCAACAGCTGTACTGAAAAGACTAGAGCAAGATATAAAGAGATGGAAAGAAGCAAGAAAACAAATTAGGAACCTGTTCAAGTAACCCAGGCCAGAGATGATGATGGCTTGGACTGAGGTGGAAGCAATAAAGGTGGTGTGAACTGGTTAAAATCTAAATATATGTTGAAAAGAAAGATAAGAAGATTTCTGTTCAATTGAATGGGGAATGTGAAAGAAAGAAAAAAGTCAAAAAAGACTCCAGGAGAATCCAAGATGGCAGCATAAACACCTACAAAGCTGCCTCGCACAACAATTTCAAAACTACAACTAAAAGACAAAACAGACATCATCCACAACCACAGGAAGGCTGGCTGAGTGGAAATTCTAAAACTAGAAGGAAAGAGAGGGGCTCACAGAAACCCAGAGGAGCTGCAAAAAGCTGAGGTACAGAGACCATGCTTGTGGAGAGAGTGGGTGCCAGAGTACCTGGCTGGCTTTCTCTGGCGGGAGGGAGGCGGAGACTCTCAACTTCCTGCGTCAGCTGCCTGGGAGACTTGGCTCCCCCAAACATTAACTTCTCTCTGGCACTCTCTCTTATCCTATGATACTAAACCCCAGATCCAGCCAAAACTCATAGGGGGGAAGTTTGGACTGTGAAAAGGGAGAAATGTATGGAGATTTAGGGGAGTTGCAGAGGATCTGGTGGGTGCACACCGCACTGTGCGCGGAGGACCGACTGCTGATTGTGCCACTGGCTTTCATGAGTGGGCTGGAGACAGACCCTCCCAGCTGTGTCACGTCTAACTCCACTGAACCCTGGTTTCAAGCAAAACCATGGGGACCCAGACTCCTGTGGTCCCAGAGTGCAGGGGAACCAGAGCGGCAGCAGTCTAGAGGCACTGCAAGAGAGAGAGCGCGCGCACACGCACAGGGACCGATCCAGTGATTACCCAGTCACGTGAGACTCAGGGGCAGTGGAGGGTGGGGCCAACTGGAAGGCAAGGCGGTCCATTAAGCCCTGAGACCCCACCCATCCCAAGCTCAACAGAGAGGCTTTTGCAGTTTTGCAGGTCTGGTATCATAAGGCTTAATCCAACACAGAAGTTCTCCCAGCATAGTGAAAATGCCAAGACAAGGGAAGGGATCACAAACAAAAGAAATGGAGGAAAAGAAATGACTGGATATAGAGTTCAAAACCACACTTATAAGGTTTTTCAAGAATATCCTAGAAAATTTGGATAAAGTTAGCGAGACCCAAGAGGAAAAAGAACCAGCCAGAGATGAAAAAGAACCAACTAGATATAGAACTAGAAATTAAACATACACTGACTGAAATAAAAAATATTATACAGAGACCTAACAGCAGACTAGAGGAAAGCAAGAATCAAGTCAAAAATTTGAAATATCAAGAATCAGAAAACACTCAACTGGAAAAGCAAGAAGAGAAAAGAAGCCAAAAATGTGAAGATAATGTAAGGAGCCTCTGGGACAGCTTCAAGCGTACCAACATCAGAATTGTGGGGGTGCCAGAGGAAGAGAGAGAGCGAGATACTGAAAACCTACTTAAAGAAATTATGACTGAAAACTTCCCACATCTGGTAAAAGAAATAGACTTACAAGTCTAGGAAGCACACATAACCCCATATAAAAGGAATCCAAAGAGGACTACACCTGACACATCATAATTAAAATACCAAGAGCAAAAGAAAAAGAGAGAATATTAAAAGCAGCAAGAGAAAAACAGTTCATTACCTACAAGGGAGCATCCATATGACTGTCAGCTGATTTCTCAACAGAAACGATGCAGGCCAGATGGGAGTGGCAAGAAATATTCAACATGATGAATAGCAAGAACCTACAACCAAGAATACTCTATCCAGCAAAGCTATCATTCAGAATTGAAGGGCAGATAAAGAGCTTCACAGATAAGAAAAAGCTAAAGGAGTTCATCAACTCCAAGCCAGTATTATATGAAATGCTGAAAGGTACTCTTTTAGAAAAGGAAGAAGAAAAAGGTAAAAGATAAAAAATTATGAACACAAATATGTATCTATCAACAAGTGAATCTAAAAATTAAGTGAATTAAAAATTTGATCAACAAGATAAACTGGTTAATATAATAGAATCAGGAGCACAGAAAGGGAGTGGACTGATAATTCTCAGGGGGAAAGGGGTGAGGGGTGCACAGGGAGAGACTGGACAAAAATCATACACCTATGGATGAGGTCAAAGGGAGGGAGGTAAGGGTAGAGGGAAGGGTGGGAGCCATGTGGAGGGGAGTTATGGAGGGGAAAAAAGAGAAACAAATGTAATAATCTGAATAATAAAGATTTAATTTAAAAAATAGACTACAGGCTTTTTGGCTTCCATAGCTGAAGGAATATTCCCTTTTACTGACATTGGAAAGTATAGGGAGAGGTTGGAAGGTGAGTAAGAATCAGAACTGGAGGTTTTGATGTTAAGTTTGAAGCTCTTCAAGTGGAAATTTCAAATGGGAATCTCAAAGGAGAAGTCCCATCTATGGATGAAAATGTAGGAGTCATCTGTGGAATATTGAAATTTAAATCCATACGCAAGATGAGATCAGCAAAGGCGAGCATGTAAATTTACCAGTCAATCCCAGTAAATACTCCAGTCTTGAAGAGAGTTTAACAAGAGGTCTATTTAAATGGTGTGACAGAGATTAGGGTAAAGAATAAGTAATAATGCACTATCCCAACAGCCACATGCTTAAAAGGATAAGAGGAAAGAGAAGTTACTAGGAACCTAGAGGAGGTTACTGGATGGAGAAAACCCCTAACAAGAGCTGCAACCTTTAGTTAAGGAAGGCTAGCAGAATAAATAGCCCCTACCCTCACTCTCTTCCCAACTTTCAACTAGAAGTCAAAGGCAAAAGAATCTGTCACCTCTTAAGCATGAATCAAGGAAAAGAAGGGGAGAAAGCAAATGTGGAGAGGCAAATGAAAGTACTCCAGCACAATGGATAAAAGCAGAAAAGAGATCCAAGAAAGGAACTCTGGGTAATTCCAGTTTTAGAGATCAAACAGATGAGAAGTATGTGTTGAAAGACTATTCTTTTTTTATTCAGTTGTCTTGACACCTTTGTAAAAAATCAACTGATCTTAAATGGAAGGGTTAATTTCAGATTTTCAATTTTATTCCCTTGATCTATATGTCTATCCTTATGTCAGTACCACACTGTCTTGATTACTATAGCTTTGTAGTCAATTTTGAAATCAGGAAGTGTGAGTCCTAACTCTGTTCTTTTTCAGGGTTCATTTGACTAATCTGGGATCCTTGCAATGTACATATACATTTTAGGATTATTTTGTCATTTTGTTTTTAAAAAGGCAGCTGGAATTTTTATAGGGATTGTATGGAACCTGTATATCAGTTTGGGGAGTATTTCTAGATGAATAATGTCTTCCAATCCATAAGCAACAGATATGTATCCATTTATTTAGATCTTCCTTAATTTCATTTTAAAATGTTCTATAGTTTTTAGTGTACAGGTATTGCACTTTTTTATTAACTTTATTACTGAATCTTTTATTCTTTTGATGGTATTGTAAATTAAATTATTTTATTAAATGTTTTCAATTGTTCATTACTAGTATATAAAAAATACAATTGCTTATCCCATATGATTCCCATGGGTTTGATTCCTGGTCCATCAGGGCAGATACCTGAGTTGTGGGTTCAATACCCAGTCAGGGCACATTCAAGAGGCAACTGGCTGAAATTTCTCTCACATATCTCTCCCCCTCTTCTCTTCTCCTCTCTTCTCTTTTCTCTTCTCTCCTCTCCTCTCCTTTTGTTTCTTCTCCTTTTTTCTCTAAAATCAATAAGCATATCCTCAGATGAGTATTTAAAAATAAAATTGCTTTTTGTATATTAATCTTGTATCTGCAATTTTGCTGAATTTTTAATTAGTTCTCACAATTGCATGTGTGTGAATTCTTTAGGATTTCTGCACACAATATCATATCATCTGAAAAATATTTTACCTCTTTCTTTCCAATCTAGATGCTCTTTATCTCTTTTTCTTGCCCAATTGTCCTAACTAGAACCTCCGTACATAATATTGAGTAGAATAAATTATGTATTTTTGAAATCCATACTCAAATATGATTTGTCTCGGGAACTTAAAGGCTATTCAATGTAATAATATAAGGCACTATACTGAATGAGAAATTTCAAATGATCATCTCAATATATTTATATATGGAATACATATCATGCTTGTGATGCCAGATAGTTTTAAGCACTCATTGAACCTTTAAAACAACTCTATGGTTAGGTGCTGTCATCCCCAATATCACACATGAGGAAATCAATCTAGAGTTTCTTTGTTCAATATAATGCAGCAGTATGAGACCGAGTTGGAATTTAAACCCAGACAGAGTCCTAGCTCTTAATCATTCAGAATGCTGACTCACATATATAGTTATTCAGCAAGTAGCTTAATGGTGAAATTTTAGAAGCATTCTTATAAATGTCAGAAGAAAGATAAGGATGCCAGTTATTACTACTTCTACTGAATATTTTGCATAGGTACAATAAAGGTAAGCCTATAAAAATTTTTGACACAATAATTGGAAATGAAGAGACCTAACTGTCACTACTTGTGGAAAATATGATTCTCTACACAGAAAAATGAATGGCCTCTAAATTCAGCCATGACAATATAAGTCATCAGACTTGTGGATAAATAAGACACATACAAAAAAGGGGGTCATATTCTTAAGCACCAGTAATAATCCATTAGATAATACAAAATCATTCCACTCAAAACAAGTACTATAAAATGTCTAGGAATATAGATCTAATCTACACTAATAAAAGAGAAAGATGCAAATTGACTGAACCTTCATGTTTCCCACCAGCCAATCAGGAGTGAGTATGTAAATTAACCCAACAAAGCTGGCAGGTTAATTTGCATACACAGGCTCCAAGCAGCTGGGGGCAGGATGCTGTGTCATCGCCATGGTGACAACTCAAGCATTCCACACAACCCCAGCCACTCTGGGCCCTCTGCAGCATGGGAAGGCGGAAAGGCTGCTCCAGGCCAGAGTGAAGGAGGTGTCAGCAGCCAGGGGAAGGAAGGCCCATTCTGCATGAAGCTTCATGCATCAGGCCTCTAGTGCTATATAATAAAAGGCTAATATGCCAAATCCACCAAACAGTGAATGACCGATTGCTATGATGTGCACTAACCATCAGAGGGTAGACATTCAACCCAGGAGCTGCTCTGGTGGTCAGTGCACTCCCACAGGGGGAGTCCTGCTCAGCAAGAAGCTGGGCTCACTGATGGCAAGCACAATGGACTGCAAGAGGGTTCCAGTCTGGGAATAGAGTCCCGGGCTGGGGGACACTGCCCCCACTCCCTCTGCCCCCCTAGTGCACAAATTTCATATACTAGGCCTCTAGTAAAACATAAAGAAATAGGGGAATGAAGTGTTTGAGAAAAGAAAAACTAAGTAGACTATAGACTGCCTACAGTATAGGATTTCTGCTGGGCGAGAGGGGTGGGTCAGAAAAGGGCACTTGGCTGGATTTTAAAAGGCTTGAATATATGCTCCATAGAAAGTTTTTGAGCAAGGAAGTAATAAAATTAATGTACAATTAGGGAAATTTAATCTGACATCAGTTAAATGAAAACCATTGTCTAAGCAGCCCTGAAAATATGGTGCTGATATTCAGTTGTAACTACATTCTCATGTGGAGATTTTTTGCAACTGGATCATTCTCATTGAAGAGCAACATACTGCCACAGTCCCAAATTAAAAGGAAACAAGTATTTGAGATCTGACTACATTTTGTGTACAGTAAAACAGAAAAGCAGAAAACACTGCTGTAATGAGTGCTGCTTGTCAGACAAGCACTTTGGCCCTCATATTTTTAATATGAGGTCAAGTGACAGAATCTTGAGTCATCCAGTGGCCTGGTCTTCTATCTAATGACTAATTTTGGCATTTAGAAAAAAAGACTAAAAATATAACTATCATAGACAAAATGCACTTATTTTTAAAAAATGGGACTTCTGGACAGTTCTATAAATTTGTAATGAAACCATGGTAATAAGAGGCAATCGCTCTAAGGGATAAACCAGAGATTAAGAAGATTTTAACAGCAAAGTTTGGTGTTAGTTTGGCATTGCATAGGGGGGAACCTAAATAAGTATATGCAGGTACTTCTCTTTCCTGATTTATCTATTTGTTATATTTTCATTTACGAAATACTAATTGGACACCTCCTATATGTCCTTAGCACTGCACTAAGTCTAGAGAATTGAGCCAGAATAAAGCAGAAATGCACCTGCTGTCTCAAGGTTTTACATTCCTGCCTGACGCCCACATTGTAGCACACTCCTCCTGGGCTTACAGGGCTCCACTCTCCCAAGTAGTCCCTCACCTCCCTCAATACTCTGTATGCTGGCTTGTTTTCTTTGTTTTTCTCTTAATATTGGTTGTCTTCAACCCTCAACCCTCTTCTCTTCTCTCCCAGTATTCTTCCAGAGTAATCTCATATACTCCCATTTTTCTATTTCATTTATTTGTTATATGTGGATCAGTATGTATAGAGACTACATACATATGGATTACTTTATATATGGATTAATATGTAAGCATTTTGCAAATATAAAGTCGTGTGTTCCTCATAACAACCATTTGAGGTAGGTATTATTTTACCCATTATTTTAGATGGGAATGTCAAGGCACAGACTAGTTAAGAAAGTGGCCGAACTGGAAATTGAATCAAGGCAGACCATTCCCTAAGTCACTATGCTATGCATACTCCTAGCATCCACCTGGGCTCTTCTGTGTCTCCCCACTAGGGGACTTAAGGGGGAAAAATAACCAGTGCAAATATGAAGCTTAAGTTGCTTGCTGTGTTGTGAGTAATGATCCAGGAATTTTATGTCTTCTGCTAGTATCCATGAAAGTGTGGTAGGCTAATTTGTTAGCTTATAAGTAAGATAAAATCTCAGACTCTTCAGAGTTCTCGATGTACAATGAGTGATAAGAAAATCTTTTAACTAAGTAAGTGACTATGTGAGCCAATTCTGGGGAATAACTTAAAATGATTAGGATAAATATGTTCTAAGAAGGATCACTATCTGTGGGAAATAGGCAGCCACTGAAAGTATTTAGCATGTGTAAAACATGACAAAAGTGTGACTTTAACAAAATTAATCCAACATTGACATTTAGAAAAACAACTGCTAATGCACAGCTGGAATTAGACCCAGCTGTGCCACAGCAATTAACATTTACTGAGTACTTACAGTGAAGAAGTTATTGTAATACAAATTCTATTTAACCCCCCATTATAACTAAACTAGAGGCCCCATGCACAAAATTTGTGCACTGTGGGCACCACCATCTTGGAGGGCAGGGTGGTCAATTAGCATATTCCCTTCTTATTGGCTGTGGACACCACCATCTTTGTGATGACATGAGGGTCAATTAGCATATCCCCTCTTTATTAGATAAGATATTAACACATGTAATATTTGCCATGTTAACACCTATAAATACATGAACTCACTAAATGTACATAATAACCTTATAAGGTAGATACTACTATCACCACTTTTTTACAAATAAGGAAACTAAGGCATACTATTTAATAAAAGAGTAATATGCAAATTACTCCAACACACAAGATGACCACCCCCATAAGGTCAAAGATGGCTGTCCCCATGTGGACACAAGATGGCCAGAAGTGGAGGGCAGTTGTGGGTGATCAGGCCAGCAGGGGAGGGCAGTTGGGAGGAATCAGATCTGCAAGGGAGGACAGTAGGGGGTGATCAGGTTGGCAGGAGAGGGCAGATAGGGGTGTCTGGGCTAGTAGAGGAGGGCAGTTGGGGGTGACCAGGCCAGCAGGAGAGGGCATTTGGGGGCAATCAGGTCTGCAGGTAAGGGCAGTTAGGGGGAACCAGGCCAGCAGGGGAGGGTAGTTGGTGGGGGATCAGGCCAGCAGGGCAGTGCAGTTAGGGGCAATCAAGCCAATAAGGGAGGGCAGGTAGGACAACCAGGCTGGCAAGAGAGGGAAGTTAGGGGTGACTGAGCCAGCAGGGAAGGGCAGTTGGAGGAAAACAGACCTGCAAGGGAGGAGAGTTAGGGGCAACCAGGTCAGCAGGGGAGGTCAGTTAGGGGTGACCAGGCTGGCAGAGGAGGGCCATTAGGCACAATTGGGCCAGCAGGGAAGCAGTTAGGCATCAATCAGGTTGGCAGGGGTGTGGTTAGGGGGTGATCTAGCTGGCAGGCAGAAGCAGTCATGGGCAATCAGGCAGGCAGGCAGGTGAAGGGTTGGGAGCCAGCAGTCCTGGATTGTGAGAGGGCAGTCAAACATCTCTCAAGGGGTCCCAGATTAGAGAGGGTTCAGGCTGGGCTGAGTGACACACACCCCTCCCTGCCCTGTGCATGAATTTCATGCACCAGGTCTCTAGTCTATCAGATAAGTAACTTGCTCAAGGTCACAACCATCTACAAACAATAGTGGAGGTAGGATTTTACCACAGGAAATCTTCATGCTAGAGAACATGTTCTTACTCATTATCTTATACTACAACTTAGATAAGGTAATACCATCATTATACCCATTTTACAGCTATGTAAAGAAGTATAGCAAAATTAAGTCACTTACCCAAAGTCATAAAGCTGGTAAGTGGTGAAATCAGAAGCCAGTAAATAAAAAGAGTCAGGCTATATCATCAACTATATAAATTCAATTTCTATACTTATCTGATTCTTTTCAACTAGTCCTTTTGTGGTTCTGACTGAAAGGGATTCCTTTGGAGATTGTTATAAAGAGGATCCTAATTCAGACTCAAAGGAGACATTCAGTCATTGTGCTGGTAACCAAAATAAGCAAATGAGGCAAGCAATTCCTTACAGGATGATATCACTGAACTTAGGGCTCTTTGAGAATGACAGGAACACAATACAAAACTCAGTGTCATCAATAACTGGAGCCAGAGCCTGCCTTTCTCTCTCTCTCTCTCTCTCTCTCTCTCTCTCTCTCTCTCTCTCTCTCTCTCTCTCCTCTCTCTTTCTGTGTTATCTCTATTATCTCTGCTTTTCTATGACCATTGACATCATTCTCACAATCAGATTTTCTCCCTGAAGTGAGAATGATGTTTATTATCATTTTCAGGCTCACATCTAACTAGTTTCACCACCAAATCATGAAAAAAAAAATCTTTCTCCAATTCCAATTAAAAAAAAATATAGTAGGAAGGATTCCATTAGCCTGTTTGGAGTCATTCCCCCACATTATGACCAATCCTTGTGAGCAAGAGGGTACTCAGGCCACTTACTCATCCCTGAATGGGGGCAGGTGTGTGGAGTGTGTAAAAGAGCAAGTCAGGAAGCAATGACTGATAGTCCTTTCTACTACCAGGTAATTGTAGTTGAAGAGCTATTTCCCAAAGGAACAGAGAGATAGGGGACAATGGTCTCAGGGAACCAGGAGCAATAGATCTTCAGAATATCTGAACAGGGATCCTTTCTATTTGGCTTTGGCACCCTTTACATTTGAAATACATTTTGGAATTCAGTACATAAATTCAATTTAGTACAAGGCTGGGTTTTATTGCTTTATTCGTGAATACCTTGATTTCCCAAATGAGACAATAATCTTGGAGAAGGGAAGTGAGCTCAAATTGGGTATTTTCATGCACTTAATAAATTCCTGTTGAAATGATGTCCAGCCAACCTTCACTACCACACTGTAAATGTGGAAACCTTTCTTTGGTTAATGGCAGCTGCAGTTTTGGAAAGACTGTCATTGTTTGAAATTCTTCCTCTGGCAAAAGCTTTTGCTCCCAAAGTGATGGCTCCCACACTATTTTGTCTTCATAAACACTAACAGCTCACTGTCACTAACAGCTCAGCTAGTTGAGTTAAATCTCCATTGATTTCTACTCTGTAATGGTATTTGATATGTTGCAGGTTTTTTAATGTTTATATTACACTCTTACCACAGCCAGTTTTTAAACTTGAAATAGTATCTACTATTCTTTAAGCACTTGGTTTGGCATTTTTGTATATCTTAGCTAATTAAACAAAGTTAGCATTTACACACACACACACAGTTAAGATGATTGAAGAGAAATTAAGAATGTACCCAAGTTCATGACCATTGTATGTTGTTTAGCCAGAATTCCCAACCAGGTCTGTCTGACTTCTACGACTATCTTATCTCACTATTTGGCTAGAAAATCAAATGCTAATTACATCTTTAATTATTGCACAGCTAATGCTTCCTTTGCAAGACATTAGCATACATTCAGAGCAAGCAAAAACATTTACCTCCTAACAGAGTGACACTCTCCCCTCCTCACACCCAGCATAGAATTCCCAAACATTCATAATGATCTCCACGTTAAGCTGCTTGTTTAAAGAAGTCCTCATCTTGAACAGTTTGGGCTGTCAAGAACAGGGATAAATTTGTGTTCTCATTGTACAGAGATGATTTTCTAAAAGTATCTAAAGGAACAAAATCATAATAATGATTTTGGATGATAAGGGGAAAACTCCTTTTTTCTTTTGTTGGTTTTCTTATACCCCCCAAAATTTTTCTCACCTGTTCTAAAAACTTCACTTGGGAAAGAAATCAAACCAAAGCCAATCTCAAAAAAAAAAAAAAAAAAAATAAGAGGGAGAGAGAGGGAGAAGAAAAAGACATGTGAGCAAATAGTAGACTGCTAGCTGATGGCCTGGAGCACATCAATTACGTGTCAACACCCCTCGTTCTGGTAGCCATGTCAGTAAAGTCACCAAGAAAAGCAAAAGAACATAATCTTAACTGAGCCTTGTGGTCCAGCCAGAACGGCTGAAGAGAATTTTAAAGTGGCGTCAGTGAGCAGGATAACTGTGGGTAAGGAGGGAGTCAAACACAAACCTGTTTTTATTTCACTTCAATTACTACAAAATTAGTGTGGTAAAACACTTGTAACCAAAAGGGAAGGTGTTTCTTCTTTCTTAATTATAGAATAGATTAAGTAAACAGGGCCTGAATCCAAAAAGATTAGATCACGGAGAGAAACAACACCCTAAATTTTCCTCTTGGACTAAAGGGACCCGAAGAGTTTGAACAATGCACTGCTTTGGTTGTTGTTGGGGTTACTTTTTCTTTCTTTTCTCTTCTAAAAGAAGTTGGAATGTATCAGCTGATGTCACTGACATGCCTTGATATTCCTGAGGGAAACGAGATAGAAACAAAAGACAAAGAAATAAATTTGAATTAGCTTTCTCTTGCCTTTACCAGCTGGCTGAAAAAAATATTCTGCCTAATAACTGGGAGATAGTTGAAAGCCCTGTGAGAGCTTAAAGAAATGTTTTAATGGTAACACACTGTGATAATTTTCATACTAAATCTTTATGTCCTCTTGTTTATTTGAATATTCAAGTTCATGAAAT
>PVJN01049808.1:0-15088 GCA_004026805.1 Lasiurus borealis
GCGGCGGCGGCGGCGGCAGGAGCAGCAGAAGTAGCACGGGCAGCAGCGGGCGCTGCGCGGGCGCCATGGCCCGGGTCCGGCCGCCGCGCTCTCCGGGCCGCCGCCTGCCAGCCGTCTCCGCCTCCTCTGCTGCCGCCGCCGCCGCCGAGCAGGCGGGCGGGAGGAGGGCGCGCCGGCGCTTGGAGATCCCTGGCCGACCCTGCCTGGGTGCGCACGACCTCGGGCGCCGAGAAGTCAGGCGGCGGCGGGCGGGGCGCCGGGGCTGCCCCGGGCGCCGGCCCGGCCGCGCGGACTCTCGGAGCACGGGCCGCCGCCGTCGCCGCCGCCGCACCCGCCGAGGAGGGGCCGGGGCTCCAGCCTTTGTCCCTCCCGAGCGCCGGGAGGGCCGCGGGCGCCCCCTCCTGCCGTGCCCAGGCCACACGGGGGTGGGCGGGGGTTCCTGCCTCAACCGCGCCCCCAGCCCCAGCCAAAGCTTCCCAGACACCTCCCCTGTCCATGTCCTTGGTCTGGGTGCTCGGGCCCCAGGGTCCTGCTCCAGAGATCCCATCATCACCATGTAGCCCTGATGGAGGTTCCCCGAGTTTTCTCTGTCACCTCCATTCAGGCCACCAAGCCCATCTGCAGAATCTGGCAGTTCAAGGAGCAAGAGGAACAGAGATGACTCACTCCCATTTTTCAAACCAAAATCCTAAAACCAGGCTGAGCCCACTCCACCTCTCCAGTCACCTGGCAGAGGCTTTTTAAATATATATATATATATATTGATTTCAGAGAGGAATAGATATATATTTTTATTGACTTCAGAGATAGAAACATGGATGAGAATCATTGATTGGCTACCTCCTGAATGCCCCCTACTGGAGATTGAGCCTGCAACCCAGGCATGTGCCCTTGCCCAAAACTGAACCTGGGACCCTTCAGTCCGCAGGCGGAAGTTCTATCCATTGAGCCAAACCGGCTAGGGCACCTGGTGGAGACTTTTGCAGTCAGGCCAACCAGAGTCCACTACTGCCCCACGTGGAAGCACACAGGATAGTCACACGTCTTTGGACCCCTGTTTTTTTCATCTAGAAAATGGAACAGGAGTCCACACCTTGGCACCTTCAGCAGGGAAGTCAACATGCAGAAGTCTGACAAGGGAAGAATGCGAAAAGCTGGGGATAGAGCCTGCAACTGAGGTTTATGCCCTTGACCAGAATCGAACCCATGACCCTTCAGTCCTCAGGCTGATGCTCTATCCACTGAGCAAAACCGACTAGGGCATAGTTCTGTCTTGATGCATGCTCCGGCCTCACCAGACTGAGCTTGTGGAGTTAGGCTGTCACCAAGTGCTGAATGTTAAATACCAGTGGTGCCCCTCCAGGTTATGCTTCTCTGTTTCCCTCACACAGGCCTGCTGCAGGGTCCAGAGCCAAGAGCTCTTGAACTAGAAGGTCCCCATCTAGATGGCTGAAGGTCCTCCCAGGGACCATCAGAGGCAAGAGATGGACAAACTAACCTTCGAACAAGACCCATCCCAGTCACACACCTCCACTATGTTGCCCCCTAAGCTTCTCCCCGCCCCCACTTCTCTGCCAGCCACACTTCCCAGCCTTTGCTTGTCTGTACTTGGAGTACCTATCCTTCTCTCATTGAAATTCTGTTCTTCCCTCAAGGCTCATCTGACCCTGGGACTCCATCTCCCACAGGACAAGATTTTCAGTCCTATGTCCTCTAGGGAACTCAGCTTAGTCTCTTCTGGCTTGTGGGTCCTATCCTCAGACCTGACTGCAGATGCCCATCCCAGGGCTGGCCCAATGACTCCGAGGAAGAAAGAACCTGCCTTTAAGTGGTGGTTGGGGCAACTCAGGAGGCCCAGAACCTGTCTACAAGTGGTGCCCTGGGCCTTCAGACAAACTCTCTCTCTGGACGTCCCTGGGGCAAGGGCTCAGCCCAGCTGGCTGGCTGGTTCTTTGGGAAGCAGAGGGGCAGCCAGTTCCTAAGCACAGATCTAGTATCCTAAGCAGAGACCTAGTAGTTGGCCCAAGCACAGAAAGTGCTGCCATGTACACAGAGTGCCAGCATGCCTGGCCCAGCCCAGGATCTTTTCTGGCAGAGGGGTCCTTTCCAGAAGTCTCCTTGGCCGGTGGAGAATCCTCCTACTTTATGGAACCTCACAGATGGGGTGGAAGCTGTCAAAACCAGCAGCACTGGACCTGCATCGGGGACCAGGCAAAACACCACTGGCAGAGGGGACCTACTCCAAAAAGGCCAGCGCTGGGTCAACTCATTGGCACACAGAGGTCACCTCTGTGAAAGCCATCTCTGCAAGAGCCACCACTGTCTCCTCAGAGCAGATTTAAGCAGAAGCTTTGTTTCCTTCTGTTCTTGTCTCTCTCTCAAGGTCAGAGCTGGAGCAGGCATAGGAACAAAGACATGTGTCCCCATTCAAACTCTCTGTACCTAGAGGGGCCCAGGGAGGGGAGGGCTGGGCAGCTCTAAGGCCTGGCCCCAGGCAAGGCAAGGGTGGAGGTGCAAGAACAGCTGCCCAGATGCTTATGGAGACCCCAGCTCAGCTGGAACCAGCTATGATCACCCAAGAGGCCCTGTCCGCTCCCAGTGCTGGGGGCTGTCTCAGTCTTCATCAACAGCCAAGGGGATCAGCTGGGATCAGAAGTCATTCTGGTGTAAGCTTCTTCTAAAGTCAAGAGTTGGACTTCAGGCTCAGTCTGGGGACAAGGTTTAAGTTTTGGGTTTAATGCTCATCCAGGGTTCTCTATCAGCTCCAGGACAGGGTCTTTGATGAGGGTCTATCCTTAGTCAACTGGGTCTGCATTCTTGGGCTCAGACGCAGACCTGGCACCTAGCCTATGCTCAGCACCCACCGCTCACTGACCCCTTAGCCATCACTCACCACCCACTTACCAGTCCAGCACCCACTGACCCTTCACCCACCACCCAGTACCTATTACCTATCATCTGCCATCTGGTCCACTGAACAAGTCCCCAGGTTAGGGATCAGTGTCCAGCACCCCTCAGTGTTCAAAGGCTACAGCACTGTGAAGAAGGCTAAAAATACACAGGGAAAAATTTTCATTACAAAATAAATTGGACCAAATCTGCAGCCTGCTCGGCTCCAGTGGTTTTCAGATGCCCCAGCTCAGTCAGGTAGATTTCTGGCAGAGAATGGTGGCCTCAGTAGGCATGGAGCTCCACTGACACTGGTCAGAGCAGGGCGAGGGCTTCTGCACCAGCCCAGCCAGCACTTGGGGTGAAGAATTCCCCCAGGCTGTGGGAGTGCTGGCTTTTGTCATTGAAAATAAAAATGTATCCCATTCTCTTGCTGATAAAGTAGACTTCCCACCCTCATGTTCAGCCAGGCCCTTGAAATCTCAGGCAGAACCTAAGATTCCAGCAACTGCCAAGGCCAGTGACTGAATAGGCCCCACACCCCTCTAGTTCCCTCCTTTCTTCCCACATTCCCAGCCTTGAACAGAGACACATCCTCCATGGTGATAACCTTCCAGTTTGGGGCTAACTTGCCTTGAGGGTAGAAATGTTCCAGATCTTCACTGTCCCGTAAAAGTGCCCCAGCTCCCCATGGCTACTAGGCACATGGAATGTGGCCAGTGTGACATTTAATTTCTTACTTTGACTATAAACAGCCATATATGGCTGCTGTGCTAGGTAGCACAGGTCTGGGTGCACCTGCACAGCCACACTGGCCCAGGACTAGGACATCATGGGGTGGAGGACAGCTCATATTCCTCCAGAGAGTATGAGGGGCACTGAACTACCAGAAAGAATGGGAAATCAGAACTGGGATGCTGGGAACCCCAGGAGGGCACAGCTGCCTCAACTGATGATGACTCTAGGTACAAAATGCGGCTCTGCTGGATGCTGGCCATGTCCCAAGGAACCCACATCAGAGCCAGCAAAAGAACCCCCAATCCTGCCCTGGCCAATGTGGTTCAGGTGGTTGGGTGTCGTCCTATGTATGAAAGATTGCTGGTTTGATTCCCAGTCAGATCACAGGTTTTATATTCAGACCTGGCATACTGAAGGCAACTGATAGATGTTTCTCTCTCTCCCTCTTCCTCTCTAAAAACCAATAAACACACACACACATGCACAGAACCCCCAGTTCCTAGAAGACATGACTACCACCCACCACTGGCCTAAGGCAGCCAGCCACAAGCTGCCACTTTAATGAGACAGAGGCATCCATCTCCCACCTGTTCCCATCCCCAAAATAGAGAAGCCACACAGTGGTCACTCAAGAGCAGAAAACCCCAACCTGCCCACAGCTGAGAGGACAGTTTTGCTGTATATCCAGTGGGCATGTGGAGAGGGATGGAGGTGATGGGAGGGCCACAAAGGTGCTGGGCTATGGGTTGTGCACCCCGATCTGGCACAGGCCCTAGCTCTGTTGCAGGCAGTTATGTGCACATGTGTGTCCTGTGTCTAAACCTTATGTGTGATCTTCTGTGTCACGTGATGTGTCTTGTGTCTATGTGTGTGAGAGGTAGAGGAAAGTGCTAAAAGCCCTTCCTTCCTCACATGCATGCCCATACACAGGGGCCTTCAAACTGCCAGGATCCAGGCCTTTCATCTCATGCTGACAGGCCCCTCTCCCGGCTTTTAGCCACTGAGAACTTCCTGCTAATATTGCATTAACCTTGGAGGGGGCTGCCAATTACTCCGCACTAATGCAGGGGGATGCAGTGAGGCTGACAGGTGCTGACAGGCACAGGGGCCTGGAAGCAAGGGGCACCCTTCCCCTTTCCATTGGGGTGGGTAGGAGGCAGCTGGGCTGGAGGGTGTTTTTGGCTCCAGATGGCAGATGCAGGGTCTCTCCTGACCTCATTAGAGTAATTAATGTGCCTTTTGAAGCTCAAGAAATCGCTCAGAGCTGTGGGAGGGGAGCACAGATCACAGGGTGGAGGGACCCGCACAGTGTCTGTGCACCTGTTAAAAGCATGTCCCAGTGGGTTAGACAGGGAAAAAGATAGAGAGCAGAGAGAGCCAGATGGAAACAGAGGGAGACCAAGTGAAAGGCTGTGTAGATGGAGAGATGCAAACAAGGAGGCAGGTAGGGGTTCAGAGGTGGAGAAGACAGAGATACAGAGACCAAAGACAGACATGTGTAGAGAGGAGTGGGGGCAGATAGGGAGGGAACAGCCAGGGCCCAAGAGACAGAGGGTGTGATGTCTGGGGCCTCCAGTGGACTCTGGTTTCACTTCCTCAAATTTCCTCGGAGGATCTGCTGGTGTCTCAGTGCAGGACCCTTCCAAAGAATGGTGGGGAAGTGGGGCAGGGAGCAGTCCAAGAGGGAAGACTTCCTGGAGGTAGCAACTGACACTGGAGGGGCAAGTTTGGGGGAGGCATAGATAGAGATGCCCAAGGAAGCAGCCTGGGACCAGCTCAGAGAACTGGAGATGGAGAGAGGAGTAACAAACTGACTGGCAGAGATGACTCATTTGCACCTGGAAACAGGCAGGGACCCAGGCTCAGCTTCAGCAAGGAGAGTCAGTGGGGCTGAAAGGGACAGATCCAGGGGCAGGTTTGGCCCATCCCACAGTGAACTCAGGAAGAGGCATGAGAAACAGGGCCCCCAACTGGACCTATTTCCCCACCTGTACAACTGGCCCAACAGGCAGCAGAGCAGAGGCTGGACAGCACAAGGCTACCACCTAGTGGCTGCTTCTCCTAATGACGTGGCCATGGTAGCTCTGGCCCGGGCGGCAGGCCAGCCCCTCCCATCCAAATGTCCAAGATCAAATTTACAGGGGGCAGGGGTGACAGAACTGGACCCTACCCGACATAGTGCCTTGAAGGGAAAAAAAAGTCCAAAAAGAACCCATCAAACACCTCACAGGGAATGAGGTCAGGTGCCAGGGTAGGTTCATCAGATTCCACAGGAAGCTGACAGGGGAGGGGCATGGTGGGCACAGGGGTCCTGAAGCTACAGAAAGCTCCAGCCCCAAAGGTTCTAGTGGTGTGAATGAGGTGAGGTGAGGATCCCAGAAAATATAGCTTTGAGGGGCCCCAGGCTGAAGGCAGCACAGAAGAGGAAGCCCCTTTACAAGGCCCTTGATTGATGAACAGATCTCTCTAGGCTCAGAGGCGACGACTGGCAGGTCCTCCCATTTTTCTTGTCTACCTCATGGAACACCTCCCTGGGCCTTCTGGACAGCTGGGGACAGGTCATAGAAGCCCAGCATAATTACAGATAAGGAAAACCAGGCCTGGATGAAGAAGCCCTGTTCTGCCATCCACCCAGCCTGTGAGCCAGGAGGCCAGGTCTAGCCCAATGTGGAGTTGGGTGCCAGGTATGGAACCACTGCTGCCTTTATTGTCCCCAGCCCAGTGGGGAAGGCACTCCCACACAGGACCCTCAGCCCACCTGCCTGCCAGGCCTGAGGAGTGTTCCCACAGGGAGGGTCAGCAGCATAAGTCACAGTCCAACCAGAGGGTCTCAGAATCCTAGATGGGGATGCCGGGGGCCCCTCTGGTTTGCACCTGGCATCCTGGGTGGTCCTGTGGCGGTAGAGGGCTGAGGTGGCTTCAGGCAGGCTAGGCAGGTCCACTCGAGTTCTCAGGCCAGCAGGAGAATCGGAGTGTATGTAGGCACTGGGAGTGGACCAAATCTCTTGTCCTTTCCCCAGGGCTGCTGGGAACACCACCTCCCCAACCTGAACATCTGAAAGATGAGGGGTAGGAGTGAGAGGTATGGAGCGATGGGCCTATCCTGATCCACTTCCCCCAACTGTGCCTGAGGCTCACCCTCCAAGTGACTGGGAGCCCTCTCACCTGTCCAGCCCCTGCCCCCAGGACCACTGGGGTCCATCTGCCTAGCTTGCCAGGCCCTGCTCAACTTTGCACCTTGGGGGAAGGAGGGAGAAGAGGTCCCCTAGCTAGGGGAGGTAAAAGAGACCAGAGGGGCTACTACATAATAGCAATGCCTTACCTGGCAGGCTTAGAAAGCTAGGACTCCCTCACCCCCAGACTCTTGGCCTCCGAACCTATGCCCCCAACAAGTGAGGCTGAACAGCCATCACTCCCTGCTGAGGCCCAATCCCAGTTCTGCGCCCAGAAGTTCCTGGATCATTAGTCCTACCCTCTTTCCTTCCCACTTGCCATGATCTTCCTGAGGCTGGGGCCATGAAGAGACCAGCCAACCCATCCCCTCTGCAGCACCCTGCAGTTAATTCTCTATCTCTGACATTGATCTTGACCTTCAGGGTTGGGCCCAGAGCACTGACCCAAGATGCAGCCCCTTCCCATCTGCAAGAAATGGGAAACTGAGGCTGGGAGGGGCACATGTCTTGCCCAAGGCTACATAGCCTGGTGGCATGTAGCTGACCTCAAGGGAATCAGTTGGAGAATTTGCCAACTCTCCAGCCCTGCTTTACCCACCCACCCAGAGCTTCTGGAGGTGTGGAAAGGACTTCAATACCATCTCAGGTTCCTGGTCTCAAAGACGGTTTCCTCATCACTGTCCAGCGAGGCCATGTCAGTGGGGTCCTCAGTGTTAGCCAGGAGGCCATAGCTCCTCCTCTGGGGTTTCTTCAACCTGCAAGCAGTCCCAGGCACGATCAGTGTTTGTCTCAGATCACTTCCAGGGGCAGCTGATACCCCATCCTTCTTCCTGCCTTCCCCATTATCCTTTGTTGTCTCTGTTCTCTCCCTCCTCTGCGGACCCTCAAAGCTTTGCTGTGAAGCTTCCAGGTCTAATTGTGTTTCTTTGGCCTCATAACAGTCACAGTGATTCAATTCGTTGCTCTTATGTCAATAATGGCAAGTGGATACCTCCCTTGGCTGGCCCCCTCCCAGGCTGTGCTATTATCCTACTTTACTGATGAGAAAACCAAGTCTCAGAGAGGGGTGAGGGTGTTCCAGAGACACTCTGTCTCAGGCCTAATTCCCCGGTCCTGGCCACCAACCACCAGGGCACCAGGGAAAGGAAGGAAGCCTTCTGATGCAAGATCAAGTACTTACAGGGAACATGGGCACTGTGCACCCACAGGAATGTCAGTTGGGGACAAAAAGGGCCCCTTTAAAGCGTCTGAACATGGTCAGCTCTGTGTGACAAAAGCCCTCTGGAGGTCAACCCCAAACAGGAAGTAAACAGGGAAGCCAGGGAACTGAACCAGAACTTCTCAGGGCATGTGAACCATGGGGAAGAGGAATCCTCAACTCTCTAGGGAGAACATCAGTGGAACCAAGAAACTGATCAAAACCAGCCCCAGTGCTGAGATCTGGAGAAGGAAGGCGGGGTTCTGTCCGGCCCTGCCTAGCGGGCCCTCCTCTCCATTTCTAGGATGGGGGACGTCGAGGATCACAGCCCCAGTTTGGGCTGGTGGGCATCGCCTGGCACGGGCTACAGAGCAGAAACATAAACTGGGCGCATGCCCTCTCCCACACGCACTGTCCAGCCTGGGTTGCTGTGTTCGAGAAACCCGCATCTGTACCCCTGCATTAAGAAGCACCAAGGTACTACTACATGACTGCCTTTATCACCCATGATCCCGGATAACGCGCGCTGTTCACGCCCACTCCTTGGAGGCTGGGCGCTCGCCCGGGAGCACGTGAGGCGCAAGACGTGAGCTCATTTGGCACGCCAGGGAAGCCGGCATGCGCCTGACATACCTAAAGGCCCGGATGAGGAAGTAGAGCACTGCTAGGCTGAGGAAGCCAGAAAGCACGTAGAAGGAGCGCAGTAACTGCGCGCTTAGCGAGCCCCGCGAGCCCGGCGGACTGGAATGCGTGCTGTTGTGAGGCACGCCTGGCTGGCTCCCGTTCGTCAAGGCCTGCGATGGCGAGAGTGTAGTCTGTGCGAGGCGTGGCGACGAGGAAGAGGCCCCCTGGGTTCCGAAGAGCAGCACTGACAGCAGCAACGTCGGCAGGAGCGACCGTGGCAGCACGCACAGCCCCATGGCCCTGCGGAAGCGGTGGCTGCACCCCGCCCCCACAAGTCCTCCGTCACTCACCGGGCAAGGGGTGGTGCCAACCAATGGCCCGCAGGGGCGGGGTTTGGCGCTGGGGTGGGGGGAGGACGCCCCGCCCCTTGGGCGCTAAACTTGCTTTACC
The DNA here is from genome assembly GCA_004026805.1 of Lasiurus borealis. Classification (NCBI taxonomy): domain Eukaryota; kingdom Metazoa; phylum Chordata; class Mammalia; order Chiroptera; family Vespertilionidae; genus Lasiurus; species Lasiurus borealis. Next base: position 9,073 of record PVJN01049808.1, read on the forward strand.
TCTAGTTGTCCCACAGTGCTCTGCACCGGGCCATTTGTGCGCTCACTCGCGCCCTATACCTGCGACTCAAGTTCCTTCTGGCCCAGAGCACAATGGTATAACCAACTGAAATGCCCAGTTCAGGGGACAAATCAGAAAAGCTGGATGACCAGAGTGGACTACAAGGCCACAAGGGAGCCAACACCCTCACAAAAAGGTTCCCAATTGCATAGCAGTCAAACTAGGGCAAGGGGCAAGGCCATGCCAACTTCAGCACAGTACCCCTGGGATTCTGGGAGCTCTTGCTGTTCTGGTCCCCAGCCCGGCTCTAGGACTTCAGGATAAGCCCTCCTGAAGGTTAGACTGCCTGCTTGCTCTAGTCTGGGCAACCTGTCCTCAGTTGTAGTAGTAAAGGACACCTCAGCCATCCTGACCACACCGAATTGACATCCAATGCTGCTGCCACTGCTGCCGCCGCCGCCGCCACCACCACCACCACCACCACCCCTCCTCCCCGTCCAGCCTATTATGAGTTGAGCACACAGACCCAAAGCCTCAGAATCAGGGTCCAACCCCAACTCTGCAATCCAAGACCAGAGCAGGAAGTCACCAGCTCAGGAAGCAACCTTGGCCCAACCTGGCTAGGTAGCTCAGTTGGTTAGAGCACTGTCCCTAAACACCAAAGGTTTTGGGTTCAATCCTGGGTCAGGGCACATACAATGCATGCATAAATAACTGGAACAACAAATCAATGTGTCACCCCCATGTCAATAAAAGGCTGTGCTTTAAAAAAAAAAAAAAAAAAGGAAAACATTTGCCAGGGCCCTGAGAGAAACAGGTGCACATCCCAGGTGAGGGAGTACAGGGACCACCACCTCCTTCTCTTAGGCCAAGTGTGCCTCTAGACCAACCAAGATGACAATTAAGTGACTGGCTGGTCTGTTTGGTTTGAGTACAGCTAGTGTCCTGAACCAAGGTCAGAAGAGGCTTTCTCTAAGGGGAGCTCCACTTTTCACCCAGCCTCCACCTGAGACTCAGGAACCCACCCTCCTCGGTCGCACCCCAAACCAGACTCAGATTTATAGGTAGACACACCAGTCCTTTATTCAAATCTGACTTCCACATTCTGTCACACTGTTGCAGGTGAGGACTGGCTACGTGCAGACTGCCACACACCGGTCTTCCTGAGTGACTTGAAACCCTGCACTCCAACCTTGCCAATACAACACCTGCTGGAAAAATGAAGAAGGGGTGAAGGGAGAACTGGAGCTGGCTCCGGCAGGAGGCACATACAGAAAGCTGCCCCCACCCATGCTGTAGGTGGGATAGGAAATCAGAGAGAACCACAAGGACCATGTATCACCCCCAGAAAAGTACTTACAGATGACAAGCTGAAAGAACAGGGAGCTGAGCATCTGGTTCCTGCTCCCAGGTGAAGTCCCTCATGGGGCAGAACCCCAGGTCATCACTGTTCTTGGGCCACCCTTCCTGGCTTTCCTTCAACCTGCCAAAGCAAAGGAGTGTTACCCCAGGGTTTTGGACATGCTCATAGCTTCATAGTTGCTTCCCACCTCCCCCTAAACCATCCACAGCTCCTAGGAGGGTCTCAAACTAGTCATCGGGCCATCCTGGCAGAGGCCCTGTCACGGGCTGGTGTGACCAGGGCAAGCCTGAACCTTGGCCAGGCAGTGTTCCATCCCTAAGCAGAGCCAGCTACCCACTTGGGATGGAGCTGCTTAGAGAATGGTGTGGGCTCTAGGAAAAAAAAAAAAACTCACGGAGGCAACAGACATAAGAGAGCTATACTTAGGAATATGAGTTAAGGGAGGTCTGGAAAAGACTGTCAATTGATGAGCAAAAAATCCGAAGGCAGGATGTTCAGTGCTCTCTAATCCTGCTTTACAGATCGAACCTACTCGTGAGGTGAAACTTCCTGGGCTGCTCGCCTGGCTGCAGGCAGGGAAGGGCTAAACAGCCGGGGTCTGCTTTAATTCTAGCTTGATTTTTTTTTTTTAAAAAAAAGTAAAGATAATGGGAAAACAAAACAAAAAAAAGACAGTCATAAAAACATTCCCCAGGCACATAATTTTACTTTCAAATGAGCTCTTGACAAGAGGAGGGATGTGGACACGAGCAAAAGGAGTTACCTCGAATTACAGGGCTATTTCCACATATGAGCTAGCCAAGGGAGCAGCTTGCGTCTCAGAGGTTTCTGTTGGGCGCACAACACTTCTGTCCTCCGAGGGGCTGCAGCTTCCATAGGCTAGCGGAGAACTCTCAGAACTTGTGAAGCAACAGCAGAGCTAGCTAATGAGCAGTCAGTCTGCGGTCGCCCAGGGACACTGCCTGCTGTCTGCTCTCTGGCCTGCTTCTAGGCTAAGGCAGTCGGGTCAACGTCAGGTGCCCACGTGGGTCCACTATCATTGCTGCACTGCCCGCCCCATTGAGCCCTCTGGCTGCCACTGCCAGAAGCCTCCCAAGGGCTGCCTTGAGGTCCAACCTACCCATTCCCGTCAGCCACCTGCTCACCTAACCAGGACTGGTGGCAGTCGGCTGTCACCAGGGGCCCGCCAACGTCAGTTTACTCTGCCTTCCTGGTCTAGCTCTCCATGGGCCTCAGGCAGGACTTGCAGACCTGCTTCTCAAATTGCCCTCTCTGCTGAGTTCTGAGTGCCAAGAGCTCGCAGCAGGAGTGTGTTCAGCAATGAAAGGGAAATTGTCAGAGCGAGGTTCATTTCAGACGGTTTTTTAATCTGCTTCGTAAAGCCAAAAAAACTGTGTACAAGAATTCCTTAACCACTTCAAATACAACATCAATGGGATATGCATACGTCTTCCAGTAAAAAAGGACAATATAAATAAACATTTTCAAGAACCTCTTGGTGACATCTCCAAGTCTACTGTAAGTCATACACAGCAGCTGGGCCATACAGGCCGGGCCCAAGTGGCAAGGCACCTCCGCTGCCACCTGGGATCTGGGACAGGTCCTACCATGCTACACTCAGAAACGGTACATGAAGTTGGAAAAAAGTCACAGCTCCCTCAGCTTCCAACAGAGAGCAGACTCAGAGTCAGTCCAATCTCCAAGAGATTTGAATTGGAGGGCCCAACTTCACCAGGCCAACCCACTAAAAAGGGAAGTAAAAAAGACAACACAACCAAAAACAAAAAACCCACACAACCCCCGATGATTTTCTAAAAAACTCATGGCTCATGGTAAAAAGAAAAAAGTAAAATCTGAAGTGCTTTTCAAAACGTTTTTAAAACCCTTAAAAACGGACAGTGTTTCCTTAAAAAGTAAAGTCTAATATTGAAGCCATCTCGGGGGTCAGAAGCAGTCAGGCTGTGTTTGACAAGATCAGAACTGATTAGACTACAAAAGTGGGTACAAGGAGGTGTGTTCACTACACATTAACGATTCAGCGAAGCTCCCAAAATCTTTAAATATACAGCCATTGGAAGGACGATCTTGAGCAGGAAGGATTTTTACTCGTTGTGTGTAGCTGAGAACAAGAAGCAGGTACAGTGTAAAAGCACTGAAGCACGCAACAAGAGGCAGCATTCCACTCCCGGGTCCAGATCTGGAGGGCTCAGCCCTGCAGCCTCGGGAGCAACCAACCCCCCCCACAGCCAAGGGCGGCGGGGCCGGGTGGCCGCACATGCAGTTATGCTGCCTGCTTGGCAGGCCCCTCGTCTCCCTTTCCTTCTTGGTCAGTCTGGTCTAGCTTTTATGTTTTGTTGTAGAAATGGCTGCTGGCACGGAGACCTGAGAGGGCAATCTCATCCCTTATGGGCAAGCACAGTGACAAGGTCTGAGTGTCGCTCATAGAGGGCGCCAAGGCTTGCCGAGCTCCCACCACAGGCCCTCAGAGCGTGACTTACCATAACTGTCGTAGCTGTCTCTATAGGACCCTCCAGAGCTCCGATCACCATAGCCACCACCCTGACTCCGGCTGTAGGAAGGACACATGTGGGTGCTGGAGAGCAGTTTGGTGTACTCACCCCAATCCTGTGCCAGTGTCCCAACACAAGCCTGCCACATGCCCAGGCAGGACTAAGACCTTACCTGCTGTAGTAGTCTCTAGAGCCTCCATAGCCCCCACTCCTGGACTCGAACCGGCTCCCCCCATAGCCTCGGTCCCCTCCTCCTACAGACAGAGACAGGAAGGACAAATGAGTGCCAGCTCCTTCCAGCAGTGTCCCCATAGTGTCCTCAAGGGCCTCAGGCCCCAAGAGTAGCACTCACCTCTGGAGAACCCACGGCCCCGGCCTCGGCCCCCACGGAAGAAGCCCCGGCCCCCAGCAGAGCCACCTCGGTATCCACGAGATCGGTTATCAGATGATTTGCCAGCCTGGTCAACTCGAATCTGTCGCCCGTCCACAGACTGTGAAGACCAAGCAAGAGGTTGGCTCAGGTCAACCTCTGAGCCTCCCTGTCCCACAAGCCTGAACCCTTTCATCCTCAGACAGCTGCCTCTCACCTTCCCATTCATGGCCATCATCGCATCTTTGGCATCATCAATGTTCTCAAAGGTGACAAACCCAAAGCCCCGTGACCGCTGGGTCTCCCTGTCTTTCACGACCACCACTGTGGAGGGAGAATGCAATCAGCACTTTACCTCCCCAAAGCAGCCCTGGTCAGCCACTGCCAGTCCAGCACCACCTCACCTTCAGAAATCTGTCCATACTTTGAGAAGACCTGCTCCAGCGACTGCTCATTGGTGTCAAAACTCAACCCTCCAACGAAAAGCTTGCCTTCATCTGATGCCATGGTGGCCTGTGGCAAATCGTTGAAATCCTCACTGAGATCCTCCAGGGGCTTCATCGCTCACCCCTCCCTCCTATTTTACTTTATACAAATGACATATGCTCGTTGGGGATAACATTGAAAAATTATCTTTCTGCCATTTATCACCCCAAGCCCACACCCAGAACTTAATTTTAAAAAGCAGTTAATTCCTTCATCACCCAGGCCCCGTCCCCGCTCCCCGAGAGCGGGCCCGGTTTTGTGTACTCCTCAGTGCAGCACTGTGGACCCCAGATGATGCCCTCACGAGATATTTAGGGCTGGGCACTAAAGGCAGGCACCTAACTCTTAACAAGACCAGCGGGGTGCAGGGTGACAAAGTGCTTGGTCCACCACAGGGCGCCTGTGGGGGGACCGGGGACTGGACCTCTGTAGGAGGTGGGGCTCCAACATGAAGTGGCCAAGTAGGAGGGTGTCGACTTGGACCGACCCTTCCCAGACTGGGAGAACCTCTGCCACATGTCTCTAGAACCACACAATTTGAGGACCAACTTGGGGTGCCGAAAGGAGAGTGAGACACGGGATGGAGGCTTTACTCCCCTAGTGCAAATCCAATGGGAAACCGAGGAAGCGGGAGGCTGGCCCGCCCCCAGGCCCGCCCCCCGCCGCACGCATGCGCCCTGCGCGCGCCCTGCGCCACTCCATCCGGGAACTCGGCTCTCCCGCCATTTCGCGGGAAGCAGCCTCGCGCTTGCAGCCGCCATTTTGCGGTGGCGCCCCGCTTTGGGCGAGCCTAGGCCTCTAAGGGGACGCCCTCAAGCTGTGGCTCGGCCCGGTCTACGGCTGCCCCTCGCCGCCGGCGGGGCGGACTCCACCCTGGGCCCGCCCAGGCACCACCCTTGCCCAGGGGCGTGCCGCCGCCGCCCTGCCTCATCCGGCCGGCCCCAGGCCGCCCGCCGCCCGGGGCCCTCGGAGCCGGTGCCGCCAGGACCCTCACCACTGAGTAGGGCAGGTCCCTGACGCAGGCAGGAAGACGACGGTGCGAAACGACCAGAGCCTCCTAACGTGCGAGTGAGGGGGGTAACCGGGCGCCCGGCCTTATGTACGCCGCCTCTTGGCTCCGCCCCCAAGTGCCACCCCCTGCTTCGCGTTGACCAATCCCAGGCCCCATGGGCAGCGGCCGTGCCTCATATTCATGAGCTGTGGGCCGGGCTCGTGTAGGCCACGCCCCCTTCTGCGCGCTAGCGACGAGCGACGTGATTGGCGGGGACGCGTAAGTCCGCGTCCCCT
>PVJN01049809.1:0-15069 GCA_004026805.1 Lasiurus borealis
CTCCCTCCCAGCGTCAGGGGGGGCCATGCTCACGCTTCCAGGGGCAGGCGGTGGGGGCCCGAGACGGAGTAGCGGTAGAGGAAGGTGAGGAAGGCGCGGAAGGCGGGGAAGGCAGGCCAGCGGGACAGCACGGCGATGGCGCGCCGGCTGCGCACCGCGCGGCCCCCCAGCGCCCGGCCCCTTTCCACGGCGCTCAGCAGGCCCAGGGCCCGCGACTGCCGCTCCGACAGCCTGGCCCGCGGGAAGGCCTCGTAGAACTGCAGGGCGGCACCGTACACCTGGCGGGCGGGAGGGCGGGCGGGCGCAGAGGGGCAGTCAGATGGGGTCTCCCCGCACCGCCCAGACCCCTCTCCCACACGCCACACACTCACCTTATTACCAGCCGCGCCTGTCAACACAAAGGTGGAGAAGACGGGCACCGGGTACTTGGTCTGGGCCGGCCAGCACTCAATAGTGGCCCCCATGGGTAGGCAGAAGACTGGCACGGACTCGGGCAGCGGGAAGGTCTCATTGTCCTCCTCTGGGTAGCGGCCCAGCAGCTCTGCGCCCCCGGGGACAGAGTGGGGGGGAGGGGCACCCAAAAGGAGGAGGGTACATCAGGCTCCCGGGGAAGAAACTGGGGGAGGGGGATCCCCCAGGGAAGGGCCAAATGGCGAAGGGGAGCTCCAGGGCCAGTGACAGGGACAGTCCCCAGAGGCTCCAGGGCAGAGGGACATGGAGGGTCAGAGGGACCAGGGGCAGCTCACCTGCCTCGTACACAAGCGTGTTGGCCTTGGCCAGGCCCACCTTGTAGCACAGGTACACCGCGGGGCCCCACTGCCGGGAGAGAGCAAGAGATGAGCAGATGCACAGGGACACAGGTTTCTGGGGGCTGCTTGCCACCCCTAAGTGGCCTTTCCTCTTTAGAATTCCCACGAATCCCGGGCCCCCCAGAGGTCTGGGGCTGAGCCTGCCCTGTTGTGTGCCCAGTGCCCGCACCCCACGCGGAGGCCGTGCAGGTGTCAGCCCTGGGCCCGAGCCCCACTCACCATGCCAGGGTTGAGGTTGCGGGGCAGTCGGCAGTAAGTGTGAGGCGTGCCCTCTCCCTTGCTGGGCAGCACCAGGCAGAGGTCGGTGATGCCCAAGGCATGCAGCCCTGCCCCCTCTGCTGCCCGCCGGTAAGTGAGGTAGGTGCGGGGGTGCCCGGGGCCTGGGGGGGCCAGGTTGGCAGAGTGGCTGTAGGGTGTCGTGTCCAGTACTTGGAAGCCAGGCTTGGGACGTTCCTTCCCCTCGTACAACACCCTTGGCACAGAGAACGGAGAGAGATGTCGAGCTCGGGGCGGGGGAAAAAGCCCCCCAAACCCCCCGTCCTGCCAGATCTGCCTATGCCATCCTACCTGTCAGCCCCATCAACCCCGACCCCACCGCTCACTGACTGCTGGCCTCTGCCCCCCAGAACCTCATGCCTCTCTTTCGCTCTATTCTCTTCTCAATCAGCAACAGCCACTCGGGCTTTCCGTGGCTCTCCTAGTCATCAACACATGCTAAGAAAAAAGTTACCATTTACGGACTCTGTGCTAAGTCCCTTCCATGGATGGTCTCACTTAATCTTCTCCGCCGCCTTATGCGGAGGGACAATTTCCCCCACTTTATACCCGAGGAAACAGACCGGAGGGCCTCAAACCCTGCCCAAGATCACAAGTAGCAACCTTAGTGCAAGAACCCAAATCGGTGTGAGGGTTAAGTGAATAAAAACTCAGTCCCGCCAAAACCGGTTTGGCTCAGTGGATAGAGCGTCGGCCTGCGGACTGAAAGGTCCCGGGTTTGATTCCGGTCGGGGGCATGTACCTTGCTTGTGGGCACATCTCCAGTGTGGTGTGTGCAGGAGGCGGCTGATCGATGTCTCTCTCTCATCGATGTTTCTGACTTTCTATCCCTCTCCCTTTCTCTCTGTGAAAAATCAATAAAATATTAAAAAAAAAAAATCTCAGTCCCACCAAAATTGGTTTGGCTCAGTGGATAGAGCTTCGGCCTGCAGACTGAAAGGTCCCGGGTTTGATTCCTGTCAAGGGCATGTACCTTGGTTGCAGGCCCATCCCCAGTGGGGGTTGTGCAGGAGGCAGCTGATCGATGTCTCTCTCTCATCAATGTTTCTGACTCTCTATCTCTCTTCCTTCCTCTCTGTAAAAAAACCTCAATAAAATATATTTTAAAAAGAAAGAAAGGAAGAAAGTAGCAATTATTTAAAAAAGAAAAAAAAAAAAAAACTCAGTCCCTTCTCTCGGGTCCCTAGCCAGCCCCCTGTCCTCCAGGTCCCATTGTCTATCCCTCATCCCTGCCTCTCCCTGCCTCGCCCCCCAGTCCCTCCCAGTTTCCCCTGGTGCCAACATGGGTGGGGCACGCACCCTAGCTCCACGAGGGGCGGCTTGTCCCGGCCCCGGCGGTAGCAGATGACAGGCTGAGTTCCACTCAGGAGCCCAGCGCTGAGTTCCAAGGGGTGGCCCCCCACCGAGGCCTGGATGCACGTGTAGCCCTGGGGCACCTCCTCGCCCAGCGCCCTGGCGATGACGGCCACATCTGTGATGGGGTCGGCCGGCCGGGGAGGGCGCAGCGGCCCGCTGGGCTCGGGAACCCACGTTTCCTCAGGAATGGGTGCTCCGCTCCCCGGGAGCCCCGCTATCACGAAGTAATCCACCAGCCGGGGGGGCCGCTCCTCAGCCATGGCCCCCCCCTCACTCACTGCATCTGCAAGGGTCAAGGAAGGCTGGTGTTGCCGTGGCAACCAGGATGTCTCCCCCGCTTTGCTTCCCTCCTCTCCATAGTCCCTTCAAGGAAAAGCAGAGTGGTCAGCCAATCCCGAACTCTCCCGCCTATGACATCACCAGGCCCTCAGAGCCCCGCCACAGCTTCTTAAAGAGACCAGGACCCTCTCTCATGGGACTAGCCCTCTCCCTAAAGCGGTGGTCGGCAAACTCATTAGTCACCGGGGCCAAATATCAACAGCACAATGATTGAAATTTCTTTGGAGAGCCAAATTTTTGAAACTTAAACTTCTTCTAACGCCACTTCTTTAAAATAGAACACATCACCAGGCCGGGGTGTTTTGTAAAAGAGCCACATTCAAGGGGCCAAAGAGCCGCATGTGGCTCACGAGCCCGTTTGCTGACCATGGTCCTAAAGGACCCAAACTCCACTCCACCACACACAGCTAACTTGGGCTCTGACGTCACTCTGTTCCTCTATCCCTTTTAAAGACCCCCCTCCACTCCTCACCCCCCTTAACTCCCCCCCATACAGAGCTATAACAGGTCAGTCTTTTCTGCAGTGGCCTGCAATGACATCATTCATTGTGGCCATGACATCATGCCAACCTTACAGCTTTTTAAGGGCTTTTTTAAACTTCTTGACTCTAGTTATGACGCCCTAAGAACTATATGAGCCAGTTCATGTTCTTAAAGAGCACCCCTCTAGATCCTGGGAGCACCCAAGTGTCCAGAAAACCCACAAAACCCAAGCTTTCAGCAGACTCAAGTGTCCTTTCTCCTCACCTAATTCCACTCAACTGACAACAAAACAAACCAAAACAAAACAAAGTGCCCGCCCATCTCCAGGACCCCGGGGTGACCCCCAGTGAGGACAAAGGCGGCCGTGGGAAACAGTCCCAGCCACCCCCACCCCCATGCCCTCCTCCAGGAAGCCCTGAAACAGGCCCACAACAGGTCTTCAGGAACGGGGTCTCACCTGCCTCTATGGCCAACCCCCCGGGGAGTAGGAGCGTAAGGGCCCTGGGGAGCCCCGAGGTGCAGAAGCTGGGAAAGCGCTTGATGGGTGGCTTGCAGCAGAGGGACAGGAGGAATGGGGGTGCTTCGGAGGGGAAGGGAAGTGACTTCCTGGAACAGCGGAGGGGAAGCTGTAGCTCAGCCCAGCTCAGCCCAGCTCAGCGGAAGTCGGCCTATGGGTGTGTGTTGCGGGGAGGGGAGGCGGGGGTACAAGTGAAGGCGCCAACACAGCATCATGCCAAGTGCAACCTCGGACTAAAGGACCCCCCACCCCCCGCCTGCCAAGAAGAGGAGGCTCAGAAGAGCTCCAGGTTGGACGGTCCTACTTAACCTCGGAGACCTCTGCGGGGCAAGGGAATCCCATGAGAAGCCAGGTTGGCCTGCTCAATATGGCTTCTGGACACACACACACACACACACACACACCTCCAGCTAAATTTAGCCTCCATGTCTTGGAAGGTGAAGCCAGGAGTCAGCGTCAGCCTCCTAATTTAGCTCTGGGCCACAGCCGCATCCCTCAGCCTCTGCAGGCAAAAGGGCGCCCTATGCCCGGGGCGGGCAGCGGGCAGGAGCCCTTAGGTGGGCCCAGTGGGTGGACCTGCTCACCCCAGCCAGGGAAGCACCCTGCACAAGGCAGCTCTGGCTGCCTGGGGGAAGAAGGCAAGGGGCACGGGCACCCCTCGGGGTCCCAACGCCCCCAAACCAGGCGATGGGAAGTTGGGCTGAGGAGCAGGAGTCTGCTGAGCACCGGGGACAGGGACAGGTGCCCCAGGCGCGGGGGACGTGACAGCAGCAGCAGCAGCAGCAGCAGCAGCGCCGCGTGACCGGAGCCAGAGGCAGGGGTGCTCTCTCTCTCTGGCTGAGGACCCGCAGGAGCGAGGAAAGGGGGGTGCAGGGCACCCGGGCGCAGCTAGCGAACTCCCCTCCACTTTCACTTCCCCAGGAGAGAGGAACCGGAACCAGATGTGCCACGCCGGAGCGCAGCTGGGGGACCTCCTCCCGCCCGGCACCCCCTCCCTTCCTTCCCCGCCCGCCACCCCGCCCGGTCCGGCCCCTACCTGCCTGCCCTGCGACTCCCTGGCCGGCCGGCCCGCGCGGCGGGCGGCTTGGGAGAGTGGGGCTGGCGGGCCGGCGGGCGGGCGGGCTGGCGGGCGGCGGACGGTGGTGGGCTACCCGGCCCCGGACATGGCGCACCCGACTGGGGCGCCACTCCCTCCCGGGGGAGGCCGGGGAAGGAAGGAGAGGCAGCCGCGGGCGCCGGGGCGCGGGGCGCGGTGGAGGGAGCTCCCGGCGGTCCCCTACGTTCCCAAAGCGCTGCGCTGCGCTGCGCCACGCAGGGGACTGTGCTGCCGGGCAGCTCACTCGGGCGTGCGCTCCTCCGGGCTCGCGCTGGCTGGAGGCGCAGTGCTCCTCCGAGTGTCCTGCTTTCGCCGCTCCCCCACACCCTTACGGGGACGGTGGGCGCAGCTGCTCTCCCGCCCCCCCACCCTCTTGCACGCCCTCCCGGGCCTGTGGCCGTGACCCTGGCGGCGCCTGCCCAGCGCCCGCCCCAGCGCCCATCCAGCGCCCAGCGGCCTGCAGTGCGACCCCTGGCGGCTGGGAGGGCCCCTTGCACCGAGCCGCTTCTCACCACTCAAAAGGATGCTGCCGCTGCTGCATGCAGGACACTAACCGGGCGGTCCCTCAAGTCCCAGGCGATCTTAAGTCAGATGTGCAATGCAGGCCTTGGGGCGGGCCCTGCAGGCCTAGGCAGCGACTCCCAGGTGGCTGCGCCTACCACTTCCAGGTTTAGGGCACATTGCAGTCCCTTCTCGCCTAAGCCAGAGCTCTCGGTTCTCTTTTCTGAAAGTCACAAAAGTTTTGGAAAGAGGAAGAGGAAAAGACCAGGAATGCAGGGTGTGAAAAGAAATAGTGGAGGTGAGGGTAACTGAGGAGGGGCATGACCCTTGTGACTGCTGGGAGTGGAAGAGAAGAGCGGAGAGACTCTGATGGTTAAAGGGCTAGCAGCAACCCAAGCCACAGAGAGGAAATCTCTTAGATTAGAACACAGCGCTCAAGCATCTGTAGAATGAGTGAAGTGTGGTGAGGGTGAACGCATGCCTAGGGAAGGGGCAGAAATGAGACCTTCGGGCTTCCCTGAGACCTGGAAGCACGGGATCAGAGGCTGGCCGGGTACCGCTCGTCTAATTTCTTCTAGGCTTAAAGGGCCATAAAGAAGGGGGAGCTGACTAGAGACCTACATGGTGTCAGGATTTAAATCCTCCCTCCTAGGTAGCCTTAGTGCGGAGGCCAGCTACTCCTGAAGAAGGCTGGGGTCCTTCAACCCGAAATATCAGACATCTGGGTTCAGCCTGCAGTTGCCTCCTCACTTCTACTCAGGCCAGGCCAGGGGGTTGAGGAAGACAGTAACCCATCCGGCAGGTCAGAACGTGTCCGCTGATCTGTAGCAGGGCCCTGAGCAGATGGGAGGCACCTGCACTGCCATGGAAGCCTAAATCCAGCCTGGAATCCCATGTCCAATGCTGGCTTCAAATTTTTTTTCTTTTCTTTTTTTAATACTTTATTTATTACAGAGAGGAAGAGAGAGGGAGAGTTAGAAACATCGATAAGAGAGAAACAATGATCAGCTGCCTCCTGTACACCTCCTACTGGGGATCTGCCCACAACCAAGGTACATGCCCTTGACCAGAATCAAACCTGGGACCTTTCAGTCCGCAGGCTGATGCTCTATTCACTGAGGCAAAACAGTAAGGGCTGGGTTCAAATTCTGATGCTGGCCCAGCTGGTGTGGCTTAGTGATTGAACACTGACCTATGAACCAGGAGGTCATGGTTCTATTCCCCGTCAGGGTATATGTCCTCGTTGTGGGCTCGAACTCCATTAGGGAGTGTGCAGAATGCAGCCAATCAATGATTATCTCATTGTTCATGTTTCTCTACCTCTCCCTTCCTCTTTGAAATCAATAAAAAAATATATTTTTTAAAAAAAATTCTGACACTGGGAGGTGGGTCTCAAGGGTGGAGGCCCTCCACAAACCACAATGGTGCTCAAAAGATGTAAAAAGCCTAACAGATGGCCCAGCCCTGGTTGGTAAGTAGTGGTTAGGAGGTCTTAGATTCAATTTCGGGTCAAGGGCACATAGTTGCAGGTTCAATCCCCGGCCCCAGTCAGGGCGTATGCAGGAGGCAACCAATCAATGTGTTGCTCTCATACCCATGTTTCTCTCTTTCTCTCTCTTCCCTCCCTCTCTCCCTTCTACTCTCTAAAAATCAACGGGAAAAATATTCTTGGGTGAGGATTAACAGCAAAAAAAAGCAGAACAGATGAAAGGGTCAGTGCCCCAGCGATTCCCTAGTTCCCCAGCCACGTCCCAAACAGTAGACAAACACATCAAGGATTTGATAAGATTTTTTTATTAACATATAATATATTTAATAAAAAATAATATCCACTCTGGCTCACTCCTCCATTGCAAGGGGAAGAGTGGTGAGGAGGGGCTGGCACTGCCCACCCCTGGGCATCCAGAACTAGCTTTGCCTCTGGGGCTCCCTCTACCCCCTGCTTTCCAACAGGCTCTGACCTCCAGACAGACGGTTCAAAGTTACAAGTGCTTTAGACCCTCCCTTGAGCTCCCCCAGGCCTACCCCTGCGTAGAATTCAGGGGCTACCTGGATAAACCCCTTGCTTTTCCTCCTTCTTGGGGATCCCTCATTCATGTCAGAAAGAGGATCTGGGGGCAGAGAGCTGAGTCTCTACTGGCCAGGGGGAAGGGAGGACAGGGACAGTGAGGGGGAACCGGGCCAGTCAGAGGGATGATGAAGCGGCCCCTCACTGTAGCCTGTCACTGCGGAACGAATCCTCCACCGCGGGATCAGGCAGCAGGGCACAGGGGTCGCTCAGCATGTTGAGCCCTTCCAGGCCCAGCGGCTCCATGCGCAGCTCCTCCTCCAGCCCCAGCCCTAATTCCAACCCAGCTGCGGACACCTCGAAGCCAGGCACCCCGGAGAGGGCCGCCGCAATCTCCTTAGAGAAACCCGGGGAGGAGTCTCCTGTGTGGGCAGAAGAAACGGGTGAGGATTCCCCTCACCTCCCGCTGTGCCAGCCCCCGTGACCGCCCCCACCTCTCACCTGTGAGGATGACGTTAGGCCCTGAGCCATGGCGGGAACAATGGGTCAAGTTCTGGTGGTTGAGGGCATGGGGGTCCTGGAAGCCACTCACTGATCCCTCACCCCCCAGAAATCCAGACCCTTCCGGAAAGCCAGAGGGATCCAGCGCCAGGCTGGATGCCGAACTCTCCATGCCGAACTGCTCCAGCTACGGACACAAAGACGAACCTTGAGGAAGTGGCTCTCAGAACAGGGGCACCTGCCTGCCACCGCTTAGCCCTGCTAATACATCCCCTTTCCCCAACAACCCCCCACCCCACCCCCAAACAAAAGCAGAGACGGGAGATGGCAGCAAGCAGAGCGACAGAGGCCAGCACGGGCCCAGAGTAGCTGTGGGCCCCATATCTGCTGGGACAGAGCCTGGGCGTGCCAGGAAGAGAAGGGGTCGAAGCGGGGGTCATCAAAGAGCAAGCTGTGCAGAGACAGCGAGGGGGCAAGGGACAGGAAAGGGGTCCGATGCAGGAGAGGAGCCCCAAGTTGGCAGTGTCACATTCCCTGGAGGGAGGGCAGATCTCCCCCGCCCGGATCTCCCAGCTCATACCGCACCCAGGGTACCACTCAGACCCCTTGGGCCCGCTCCCACTCCCTCCCCTGCTTCGGAGCTCAGATGCTGGCACTCACATTGCCCAGGCTGAAGTCACTCATTGGCCGGTGGTAAGACTGCTGCCCGTGCCCATGCCCGCTGGAGCTGGGCGGGTACAGTGTCCCATAGTGTAGCTGCCTGCCTGGGGGCTGCCCACCGGAGGGCTGCACGGAGCAGGCCTGAGAGGGCAGCCCTGGCTGCTGGAGAGGCTTTGGGGTGGATGGCTGGGCGGGCAGAACCAGATTTGAGTGGCTGTATGGGTATGAAGGCAGCCGCTGGTCAGTGGGCAGTTTACTGGTATCCAGGGGGACGCCCTAAAGAGAAGCAAGGGAAAAGGGGGAAGCGTACCTTTCAGTGTGTCCCCAAAAGGAACTCTTAAGGCTTCCCACCCTCAGAGACCGCAACCGTCCTCACCACAAACCGGACAACGTTCCCACAGACACCCGCAGGATTAGGTGCAATTACACACAACCGCTTATCAGAATAAAAGCAATGGAGTGAGGCTAACAGGAGACTAATGTTTAAATCAGTCCAGAAGTAAACTATTCCTAAACCTCGGTGCTTTAATGATTATTAGTAATCAAACACTTGTGACACTCCTGACAAGTGCTTGACAGCACGAAAGTAAACTTGAGAACTGCCATTCGAAAGTCCTGGAAAGGCCAGACGGAATGAGAGAGGAAGGAAGGAGACAGGTTCACGCCAGGGTTTACGAGAACACAGCTCTGGCTGGCCTGGATCTCAGGCTTTCCTGCAGAAAGGGGGCTCCAGCAGATGGAACACGGCACACACATTCCAGGGAAGGGGGAAGGCAGGAGGAGGAGAGAGTAGGGCAGAGGCGAGGGAAAGAGGAGCACTGGGGTTGAAGGAGAAGGGGTACAGAGAAAGTAAAAAAAGAGAAGGAGGGGGGAGGGCTGAGAATCTTAGCACTGAGGAAAGCCCTGAACTAAGAGTTTCTACTTCTGGTCCCAACTCCTCCTAACGTGCTGTGTAAATCTGGGAAAGTCATTTGCCCCTATGGCCCCGGTCTCCACAGCTATACCATGAAAGGATTAGGCTCCATGGTCTGAGCATCTCTGAGTTTATGGAATCTAGAAGAGGAAGGAAGATAGGAGAAGGGATGAAACAGGAGGGAGGCAGGAGAAAAAAAGACAAGAAGAGAAGGACAGGAACAGAAAAGGGGGAAAGGCTACCATCTGCCAAGCCTGCAGCGGGGTTAGGCATGGTGCTGAGCACTTCACATACATGATCTCCTTTGACTCTTACAATCTCATCCTCGTCCTACAGATGAAGCTGTTGACACTTGTAGAAATTAAACTGTCCAAGGAGACTACTAGTTAGAGTAGGATTTGAATCAGAAAGCTGAACCCCAAGGTTTCCACTCTTAAGCCAAGAGGAGACGAGACAGATAAAAAATGGGGCAGGTAGCCCAGCCAGCATGGCTCAGTGGTTGAATGTGGACCTGGGAACCAGGAGGTCGAGGTTCGATTCCTGGTAGGGGCATATGCACAGGTTGCAGGCTCAGTACCCAATGGCAGGGGGGAGAGGGGGGCCAGGGTGTGGGAGACAGCTGGTCAATGATGCTCTCTCATTGTTGATGTTTCTATCTCTCCCTCTCCTTTCCTCTCTGAAATCAATAAAAATATGTATTTTTTAAAGAGATGGGGCAGCCGAAACCGGTTTGGCTCAGTGGATAGAGCGTCGGCCTGGGGACTGAAAGGTCCCAGGTTCGGTTCCAGTCAGGGGCCTGTGCTTTGGTTGTGGGCGCATCCCCAGTGTGTGGGGAAGGTGTGGGGGGCAGCTGGTCGATGTTCCTCTCTCATCGATGTTTCTAACTCTCTATCCCTCTTCCTTCCTCTCTGTAAGAAATCAATAAAATATATTAAAAAAAGAAAAGAAAAGATGAGGCAGGTAGAGGATAGAGGAATTGAGGGATGGATGAGACAAGGAGTACGGGAAGCAAGAAGTGGTTTTTCAGGAAAGGAGGGTGCGAGGGAAAGAACTTAACAGGAAAAAGAAGGGGAAGGGAGACAGACATGTAGGAAAGGCAGCCACGCATACCTGAGTGATGGAAGACAAGGTGGGTGACATTGTTGGCGAAAACTGTTTGGGCATCTGCTGTTGGGACCTTCTGGCGTCGGCTGGGCCCGCGGGCAAACTCAGGGGGCTGAGGGGTACACGGCGGTGGCGGGGGGAGGCCCCAGGGGTAGAAGCTGGGTAAGGGGGGGCACCCAGCACAGGAGATGAAGCAGAGGAGGAAGAACAGGAGGAGGAGAGGGCCGGGGCACTGAGCGAGGGGTGACCCAGGGAGGCGGTGGGCAGTGCATGGCGGGCCAAGGAGGAGGCGGGCAGTGAGGGGTGACTGTGGGAGCCCTGGAGCTGGGGCTGAGGACTGCTCAGGGAGGCCTGGAGGTTGGGGTTGCTTAGGGAAGACTGCAAGGATGGATGGCTGAGAGGTGAATGAAGTCCTGCAGGCACAGACAAAAAACCAGAGATGCCAACATTACTGATGGGAACTGGGCCCCTTTCTGCCCAGAACGGGGAGCGGTGAGCAGACTATGGAAGTGGCAACACAATGTCCTCTCTACCCTGTCCCTGGCAGTGATGTTGGCCCTGCCCAGACGGGGGCGGCTCTCCATCTTCTTTCTAGGAAAAGCCACACCTACCAGCTCTCACCGGCAAACAAGTACAGTGAGGAAACCCTGGCATGGACAGGTGACGGGTGGATGTGGGCAGTCACTGGTGCTCAAGCCTCCCTTCCTTTCGCCCCTCCAGCCAGGCAGCACCCCGTGGACGCAGGACAGCCACTCACCTGGCGGGTCATAGCCTGGGCCAAGGCCCAGGCCCCCACTGATGCCCAGGTGGGTCATGGTGTGGGTCAAATTGGAGGTACTGTTGCCCCCGCTCAGGCTAGAGTAGGATGTCTCCTCTGGGTCCAGGGGGGTGGGCAGCGGTGGGGGAAAGTGCAGGTTGGTGAGGTCAGGCAGGGAGCCTCCCGTGTTCATGGCAGGTGGGAGGACAGGCACATTGGCAGGCTGGTCAGGAGATGGAACGATGCTAGGGGAGGAGAGGGAAAAAAGCCATAATTGTGGGGGGCAGTGGGAAGGGAAGAGCAGAGATCAGCCTCCCACATCCCCCTTTACTTCCTTTCCCCCTCCTCTCAGCAGGCATCACAGAGATACTTACTTGATTCCAGGGACTTCACAGGACCGAGGTCGGGAGGAGGAGGAGGACAGCTGAGGAGAGAAGGAAGAAGCGAAAAGTGACGACAGTGCTCGGTGGAGGCCCCTGAAAGACCTGTCTCGGGAAGAGGGATCGCAGGCCACACCTACCTTCTTAGCATCCCAGGGCTTCAGCAAATGCCTGTCATCCAGTAAGTTCTCCTCAATAGCAGGGACTTGAAAGAGAAAGGCAGGGGGGGTGAGGGCTACAGGAGTCAATAAGGGAGAACAGGAGCGGTCAGGCAAGCAGGAGGGCGTCTCCCTCCCTGGCCCTGCACCACGCCCCCAGCACCGGCCCAGAAATTCCTCGGCGTTCAGTACCCACAGGAGGTGAGAAACACATACCTTTGGAGTCCATTTCGCCATCCAGATAACCTGCAAAGGACGCAGTGGAGTCGGCTGCGGGGCCCACTTCAAACCAAAGCACCACCGCGCCTAACCCCTCACCCAGGGACACGCCACCTACCTCCACGGCGACCGGGCAGGACGCTGGGAGGTACAGGGCCTGGATACGTGTCCTGAGGGTTGGGGTTCATTACGCTTGTGTGAAGGGCAGAGTCAGAGCTTGTCCTGTGGGGCAAACATAGATCAGCTGGCACCAGTGACAGCCTTCCTGGCCTCCATGCCCTCCTCAGCCAGGAAAAAACACAGGCTGGGCTGGACAGGGTATGGCCCGGAAACTACAGGCAAGAGGAGATGTAGACTAAAGAAGGCAAGGACCATCACCTGTTAAGTGCAGATGGTAGTCGAAACAACTGCCCCTTCTCTGCAGGGAAATTACCCCAGGGCATTGTCCTGGGACGAAAAACAAAGTCAGGAGGAAGGTCAGTAGTGGACGAGGCAGACATGGGGATGGGGAGAGGAGGGGCAGCTGAGGTGGCAGTAAAGAGGGCCAGGCGCCCAGGACCATGCCTCTCTTCCTTCTGGTCCTTCTAGTATCTGTGACCCATGAACCCTCTCCCCAGTCGATCTAGAACAGCGATTTTCCACCAGTGTGCCATGGCACACAGTTGTGCCAGAAGAATTTTCAAAACATCCAATACCTGGCTATTTAGTCAGGGACACTGACCCCTTTCCCCCTTAGATTGTCAAATTTAAAAAATGACAACAGTCAAACACAACAATAGCTGTCTGATGTGAATACCCGGTCGGGAACCACCACTATATAGGTCACATAAAAGAGATGCAAATTGTTGGTCACGTCACATAATAAGGTTGCATCTGATTGGTTAATTCTTGGTATCAAAAAATCCTTATATACAAGTATAGGCACCTGATTTTTAAATTTCTTTTCTTTTTTATTTACCGTATTGGTTGATTTGTAGAGTGAGAGGAAGTGGGGGAGAGGGAAAGAGAGATCAATTTGTTGTTCCATTTATTTATGCATTCACTGGTTGACTCTTGCAGGTGTCCCACCCCGGAATGGAACACATTAGCGTACTGGGTCAGTACTCTGACCAACTGAGCTACCTGGCCTGGGCAACACCTGATTTATTAAAAAGTCACTTAGGAGCAAAAAGGGTAGGTAAAAAAAAAAAAAATACTATTTTTAAAAATTAATCAAAATGACACCAATTTCTTTTTTTTGGTCAGAGTAGCAAAAAATTAATATATTTTTTGGTGTGCCACAGAATTTTAGTAATTATTTTATGCAGGCCAGGAAATGAAAAAAGTTGAAAATCACTGATGTAGAAGACCTAGAAAATCTCAACTTCTATCCGCCAGGACAAGCTGACCTGGAGCCCAGCAACTCTTCCGTGTACGAGTATCAGCGAGGAGACGGACAGGGGAAGGGTTCACGCGTCCGAGTGCCAGAACACTACATCTGGCACCCGCTTTTGACAAGAGGCGGCCGTTCTCCCTTCCCCCTTACACACACACCCCAGCCGGCCCCAGTCGCCATTGGTCCTGCCCTGCTTGGACTGGGAGGCTTGGCCACCCGTGTCAATATGGCCAAGGCTGGACTCTGACCCACCTACTCCACCTGCCCCCACCCCTGCCAGCCCTGCCCTTAAGAGAGGAGGTGCTGCTGCAAGCCTGGCCCGGCGAGCCCAGCCCCAACACCGGCTCCCTCCGGATATGCCAGAGAGTGGGCAGGAGATCCGCCTGCCCTGGACACTGACCTCCGCCAGCTGGACTCCGGGGGCGGAGACAAGTAGGCAGGACTGTAGGGAGAGCTGTCAATGTGAGCAGCGCCAGTTAAGGTAAAAAGCGAGGAGAGGTTGGATGGGCTAGACACCAGATGAGGGAAGGATAATGGGACGGCAGATGTGAGTTTCCAGAAACAAATACCTTTCTCCTTCTCCATAAGGGGCAACATTCAGATCAGAGAATGGAAGAGAAGAGGGTGAGGCCCAACAGAGTTGGAAAAATATAGGAGAATATCAATATAGGACTTGGGGAGACAGATCTGTTGAGGTCTGAGACTGAAAGCTACGAACAGAAATATGCGAAGAGAACCAAACTCCCTTTATTAATTTTTTAGAAATGTGTTTTTATTGATTTCAGAGAGAGGAAGAGAGGAAAAAAAGAAGAAAGGGAGGTGGGAGGGAAGAAGTGGCGGGGGGAGAGACAGAGAGAAAGAGAGAGAGAGAGACATCAATGATTATCAGCTGCCTCTTGCACACCCCCTACTGGGGATTGAAATCTAGGCATGAGTCCTGACCAGGAATCCAACCATGACCTCCTGGTTCATAGGTCAACATTCAACCACGGAGCCACACTGACCGGATAAACCAAACTCCCTTTAGCAGGAG
Organism: Lasiurus borealis; assembly: GCA_004026805.1. Classification (NCBI taxonomy): domain Eukaryota; kingdom Metazoa; phylum Chordata; class Mammalia; order Chiroptera; family Vespertilionidae; genus Lasiurus; species Lasiurus borealis. The sequence continues at coordinate 14,486 of PVJN01049809.1, forward strand.
AGAGCAAAGAGCCAGCTGAATAAGGGCAGTCGAGCCAGCAGCCACTCCTTTGCCCAGGAGCCAGCGCTCTCACACGGGCCTATGGTCCCTTTTCTGGGAGGCGGGTAAGGGAGAGCCCGTGGAGAAAATAGCGCTAGGCCACACTTCAAGCCCCTTCCCACCAGGACTTCCCAAGGGCCTCCAACCCACCGCCCTCCCACCCCCAAACCCTCTGCGAAGGATATGTGGCGGGGGTAGCGGCGGAGTGGGGACACCATCCTTCGGGGATCTCGCTGCACCCGCTCCACCAGCCCATGGTGCCGGGTGTTCCGGGACGAATCCAAAGGTGAGTGGAGGGGGCTCTGCCAAAACACAGAGGTGAGTCGGCGGGGGAGCTGCCGCGGAGCCTGCACCCGCCCGAGGCTGGTGCCCACTCACCTGGAACTCGGCCAGGCCACAGCCAATCTGGTTCACGTTTGGCAGGGAACCGCCGTAGTGGGAGTTCCTCGTGTATGCCAGCCGCAGCTTTTGGGCCTGTAACTGGAACATGAAAGGCAGAGGGGACTGTCAGGGCGGGGCCTGCGTACTGCTCCTGCTCTTTGGCC
>PVJN01049810.1:0-15086 GCA_004026805.1 Lasiurus borealis
GGGGCCACCACCATCTATGTTGCATTGATTTGCATACTCACTTCTGATTGGCTGGTGGGTATTGTGAAGTGATAGTCAATTTGCATATTATCTTTTATTAGTGTAGATTTTATATCCTTGTTCTAGAGAGTAATATTCTAACATAAGTTTTTACTCTAAAGAAACTTTAGATCTGGAAATAGCCACATACTGGATTTGTGACATTGGATAAATCTTGAATCCACTATAACTGTTTCCTTATTTACCAACTAGAACTAATAATATCCCTCTCAGAGGTTATTGTTATTTCTCATTAATATACCTGGTGTTTATAGAGGATGGCTAAACTAATATTTTGAGCTCAAGAGGTTGATATCCAAGAAGAAACAAGCCATAGACCCCATACTGTTATGTTAACAGAAACTGCATATGGAAAATGCCAGGAGATTTCAGAACAAGTGTATAAGAAAGATGAAGAGAGAGGTGACATCTGTCAGAGGAATTGAAAGTCACCATACATTATTTAGAAGCAACTTTTAAGTTGGAACCTAGATTCCAGGCAAATTTTACTCACAGTACTTAAGTCTCTGTCTCATTAAGCTACCCTCTCTCACCTCTCTGCAAAAGTGTCTGCTTCTTGTTTAAGAGTAGCTGACCCTTTAAACTTGAATGTGCTGTCCTGGATAGCATTATGGCCCTAGAAAAGTTTATTTTTAGTGACCTTCTATTACTATAGAGTCTTTGCAGGCCTTTGAAACTCCTTGTAACTCTCTTTCATTGAGGCCATTCCAATCCTCAGTTATTAATTCTGTGATTATTTAAATATTAATAACTTCCCTCAAAACTTACATGTTCCATGAGGACAAGTCTATACTACTTACCCAGTGCATAGGATAGTGTCTGACAGGTAGTAAGAGCTCAATAAACAATTGGTGAATGAATTAAAAATGAGTGTCAGGTCTCTCATCTCTACTGTATCACTCCACCAAAATCACCCAAAAAGTAGGTTCAATAATCTTTGTTGAACCTGAATGTTAAGAAAAGAAAATGATTCCAATAAAATTAATTTACCTCAAACATAACCCAACTGTCCCTACTAACAAGGCAACACATTTTAAAAGAGAACCTATCAAGCCAATGAAAGACTATGTAATGGTGAAATTGATGACTAGAGGGATATTTAATAGAAAAGAGATAGACATGCATTTTAAAGAATTTTCACATGGTCTTCAAATTATACCATCTGTATAATTGTTTAATCATAAAGTTGACCAGGAGGAAAAGATAGAGAAGCAAAAGAGCATTTGAAAACAAAACACATACAGTGGTACTTCAAGATACGAGTGCCCTAACGAGATTTTTGAGATACAAGCTGTCAAGCAAGTGATTTTTTGCTTTGAAATAAGAGCAACATTTGAGATACCAGAAATCCCGCGGATCGGCCGGCTGCACATGACCCATCAGTTTACCGTGAATCGAGCATCTCATAGTTTCCCACGCCTCAGTCAGTGTGCTTATTTACCTTGTTGTCCAAGTATCTTTTGTGCATTTACATATTTTATCACATTTCTTTTTATAACCATGGGTCCGAAGAAAGCAAGTGGAAAGGTCAGTGCTCAGAAGAGGATGATGTCTATTGAATTAAAGCGTGAAATCATAGAAAAATATGAGCAAGGTGTGTGAGTGGCTGTCTTGGCAAGGCAGTACGGGCGTAGTACTTCAACAATATGCACTGTGCTTAAACAGAAGGGGTCAATAAAGGGTATAATGCCAGATAAGGGCATTACAATAATTTCTAAGCTCCGTAGCTCTCTTCATGAAAAGATGGAGAGTCTACTGATGGTGTGGGTGACAGAGAAGCAGCTTAAAGGAGATACATTAACACCGGGCATCATATGCGAGAAGGTGCGAGTGATTTACGATGATTTGCTGGAGCAGACCCCGCACACTTCCACGGACAAAAGCATTGAAAGACTCACTTAAAGCCAGTAGAGACTGGTTTGATAACTTCAGGAAAAGGTCCGATATTCAATCCATCGTCAGGCATGGTGAGGCAGCAAGTTCGGATGTGAAGGCAGCTGAGGATTACCTCAAAACTTTTTCCAAACTGATAGAAGCCAAAGGATATATCCCCAGCAAGTCTTCAACTGTGACGAGACAGGGCTTTTTCTGGAAGAAGGTGCCAAATAGGACTTACATAATGGCAGAGGAGAAGGTGATGTCAGGCCACAAACCCATGAAGGAGAGGCTAACTCTCGCACTGTGAGCCAATGCGAGTGGCGATTGCAAGATCAAGCCTCTGCTCATATACCATTCGGAAAACCCCAGAGTCTTTAAATCACATAAGATTTTAAAAGATAAACTGCAAGTTATGTGGAGGGCAAACCCGAAGGCATGGGTCACCAGGCAGTTCTTTGTGGAGTGGGTAAACCTGGTTTTCGGCCCTTCTGGTAAGAAATATCTACAGGAAAACAACCTAACCATGCAAGCCCTCCTCGTCCTGGACAACGCTCCTGCTAACCCACGGAACCTTGAACATGAACTCTGTGAAGAGTTCAATTTATAAAGGTTGTCTACCTACCTCCCAACACCACTCCTATCCTGCAGCCCATGGATCAGAAGGTGATTTCTAATTTTAAAAAGCTGTACATCAAGCACCTGTTCCAGTGCTGCTTTGAGTGATGGAGAACACAAACCTCACCCTTCGAGAGCTCTGGAAGAACCACTTTAACATTGTGATATGCCTCAGAATTATTGATCAGGCCTGGCTGGGTGTTACAACGAGGACTTTGACCTCTGCATGGAAGAATTTGTGGCCTGAGGCCATAGCCAAAAGGACCTTTGAAGGATTCGAACCCAAGGTGCCAGTGAAGGAGGAGATAGTGTCTCTGGGAAAATCCAAAGTCCAGTAGCAATTAAGTTCAGTGAAGATTAGTTAAGTTACATTTAGTTTAGGGATAACGTGTAGCATTAAGAGTGTAATGAGTAGGTAAATACACTTTATAAAACCAGTTTATTCCTTTACATTCTCTTTTATTATGTTTTATACAATATTTGTCATTTATAAATACATTTTTCTTATTCAGAAACAGGTAACAAGAATAACTGGGGTGGCATTTTGAGGGCTGGAATGGATTAACAGCATTTCAATTGATTTCAATGGGGAACTTTGCTTTGAGATATGAGCAACTTGATATATGAGCAAGGTTATGGAATGAATTAAACTCATATCTTGAGGTACCACTGTACTTTTTCATAAGTGAGATAATTTTTATTCACTCTGTACTCATTAAAAGTAAGAAAACTTAAATTAAATGTGTACTAGAAATTATAATAACTATCTTTGAAATGTAAACACTGGGTGAATGAAGAGCAATTAAAGAATATGGCCAGAAATATTCCATAGTGCATTCTAATGTAGCCAGATTTTAGATTGTGCTTTTGATGTTGCTTTATTTGGAAATACTTTACCCTAATGTGATATGTACCAAAATAACTTAGGCAATTATCTCCTTTTTTCCTTTAGCAAGAATGAGCTGTAAAACATTATGTTCTTGGATATAAACTGAAATCATAGGACTCAAGAGGTAATTCCTCATCATAAATGCTAACTCTATATAAAGAATAAAAGAGTAGCAATTCTGTAAAGAGCGTGGATTTTCATCTGAATGTTGGGATGCTAAACCAAATTATATAAATACTTGGTTTGGATTGAAAATCAACTCATTGAGCAATGTGTCAATGGCACTAAAAACTGCATGTGTCTTATTTTATACATATCATCTGCTCCATTTGCCTTTAATTTACTGCATAAGCAGTGTGACCACATTTCACTATGGAAATGAAGACAACCTCATACTCATTCAGAGCAATAATTATGGATAACAGAAAGATAACATAATGAGAAGATCCTGTTTGCATAAAATTGCTACTTGAGTGTTGGATACCAGTGTTGAAGTTATCAGGATTTGACATACCTGCCAGACTCAGCTGTGGCTCCAATGGGAAATACAAATTTAATATGAGTGCTGAAAATGTTGAAGCCTCTAAGATTTATGGGGATGGACATCTCAGCTGATGTAACAAGTTATCTTTCTGTATAATAGCATTATCATGTGCCTGCCAACTTACTAATCATTTATGAGGAATATTTCACTTCAGATTTAAAATAGCCTCATGAGGTCAGACTATTAATATTATTCCCATTTGACAGATAAAGAAAGTAACTTGTTTAAAACCATGCAGTTTGGACAGTGGCAGAACTAAAACACTGGATCTGAATAGAGATTTCAAATCCTCTTCTCTCTCTTTAATTATCTTCCATCCATGTAGTTGTCCATCCATCTATTCATTTCTTGCCCACCTCACCTCCATCTGTCCATCTAACCATATTCTTTCCCTGTCTTTCTCTGTACCTTCATGTATCTCTCTATGTACCTCTCTGTCTCTGTCTGTGTACTTTTCTATCTCTGTGCCCTTAACTCCATATCAGCCCTAATGAGCTTCTGTTACTCTTATTTCATGTCTCAATTCTTCATTTCCTGTCTTCTCTCATTCTTTTAATATATATTTATTCTCCATCCATCCATTCACCTATTCATCTATCTATCCACTATGCTTTCCACACCTCTAAATCCTTTTCTGAATAAGTCATATATACTTTATAATTTCCTATGGGGTCTATCTGCCTTTCTCTGTCTCTGTCTTTCTCACACATTCTCTCTATTCTTTCACCTTCAAACTTCTCCCCTCTCTCTACTGAAAGTTAGTGTTCATCAGGTATTTTAAGCATGTTCTTGCATGTTCTTATCATTTGCCAAATCCAAGGTCAGAAAATATGTTTCCATGTGTTGAAGGTCTATGCCTTGTTAAGGCAATAAGACCTTTATACATGGCTCAACCAAAATGAACCCTGTTGCTACTAGCTGAAAAACAAAGTATTAAAGAAAAAATATTGATGGTTCTTTCACATTTGTACACATTTTATGAGTGGGGCACTAACTTCCTTTTGTTTCTGAGTATCTTTTCAAGAATGTCTGCAACTCCATCTGAAGCTAAGGACAAGTTTGGTTACATTTTTTATAAGACAGAAACAGTACCTCATTCTGGACGACAAGAAAGGCATCCTTACCATTAAGGATAATAAAATAATGTCACCTGTGAGCAAAGGGAGGCCATACCTGGCCAATGTAAAATTCAGATTTCTGAAGCTTAAGGTTCTTCTCATACTACATGTGAGGCAACTCCTTAGGCACATCCATGTAGCCACTGTTGGACTTGAGAGTAAGGAAAACTGACAAAAATAAGTTGATGTTTTTGCTGCTTACTGTGCCTGAGTAATAAAATCCTCTGTGTCTGATACTGGGGTCTTCTATGTTCTTCAGACATCCATGAAAGTATAGCAGGCTAACACATTAGATTGCAAATAGCTAAACTCGTAACCCTTCACAGTCTTGCCTCAAAGCTGTACCTTTATTCATCCTCCTTGATACCAGCAAAATACTATATAGAGAGAGAGAGAGAGAAAAGGAGAATGTTTGTGTCTCTCTCATATAGATGTAACTCTCTGTGTGTCTCTCCCCCTCCCTTCCATTCTCTCTAAAAATCATTGGAAAAATATCCACAGTGAGAATTAACATAAAATAGCATTATTTCAACTGCAAACTCAGGTCTCCCTTGCTCTATATGCTGTTTTAATAAGGAAGGAAGGAAAGCCCTTTCTATCCATCTTTTTCAGTGTCTACACACTTAATTTTGTGGGGTGATTTTTAATTGGGTGTAACTGGTCATGTTCAAGCTTTACTGCCTTTCAAAGGCCAATGCAATGAAGGGTTCATATGGCAATATGGCTTGGAAGGATACCGGTATATCAGCTGCCTCTGGTGTCCTAGCTCACATTCTCTCAGCCTCATCTCTGATCCCAGCTGTGCTTGCAGCAAGCAGGTATTTACAGGCTTCTACTTATTTTATACCGACCATGTCTCATCTTAATTGTGCTCTCTGAGTCTTTTCTTTCCATTATGGGACTTCTCTGATGTTCCAAAAGCTAGCAACAGTCCACTCATTAGGCATGAAACACTTCTGGAAGTATAAGGCTGGTAGTGTCCCCAGAGACAGTCCTCAAACATGGAGTCCTAATTCAGAGAGCCATCTCCAAGTTGTTTAGAAAACCTTTGGAAGAATCAAATTCAAGGGGCCCACAGTAATGACCTTAACAAAGTACACTCTCATACTGGTTTTTCCTTCTTTTTTCACTCCCCTTTGTGCCTTTCTTCTAATCTCTGGGATCACTTCATAAATAATCTACTTGTATACAAGTCCTTGTTTCAGGTTCTACTTCTGAGGGAAATAAAAGCTAATGTAATGATAAAATGATCAATGCCTTTGAAACCAGACAGACCTGAGTCTGTACTTTATGCCTTGAAGATCTTCAACCTTTGTGAGCATCAACTTCTTCATTTGCAAGATTGGGGATACAATGCTTACTTTGTACAGGTAGGGAATAGTGATAATGGATAAAAATCATGCAGTCCTTATCACACAGACTATCACAGCATCAGTCTTCAACAAATAGCAGTAATTGTTGTTAGTATAGCCTGAGCAAATCCCAGGGGCATAAATCCCATTGTTCTAACATCAGTGACTATCTGGGGATTGCTAAACTGAAGGACTTTATCACTTTAAGGATCCAAAACCACATGCATTATTTATAAATTGCTGTTTATAGAAATGGCTGCATCACAAATAGCTTTTGAATTCCATACAATTATTTATGTGTTTGTAGAAAAATAATACATATGAGGAATTAAGCCATGTTATTGCTTTTCTTTCTCTTCTTAATTCATTCTGCCCTTCCTTTTCACCTCTGTCTATTCATCCTACTATTGTCTATTTGTGGGCTCAGGAGAATAAGAAATTACAAGTTTAGAAATAGTCAGTTCTTTTATTTATTTTATCTTTTTAAATTTTATAAACCTAGAGCAGAGGCCATAGCTTTTAAAGAAATTTTTTATTCTTTTTAAATAGTAGTAAATTCTCAGAGCATAAACCAAGTTAAGGAATTGGATTCAGATGGAAAGAATGGCAAACCTAAACAGGTAAGAATAGATCGAGAGATGATCCAGCCTTTCCTTTAGTGCCACCCAGTGAGCCCTCTCTCTTACCTCCCTACATACTGTGTAGGAGATAAGCATTGCAGTAAGCACTGTGTGTTTCCTTCAGTGGGGAAAATGTTAATTGTTCTTTGTGTTATCATCCACTGAAAACTACCTTCAATAGAAGTTAGATTTGCAGATGGGCTCCTGAGGTAACTTTGAACTTTCTCAATTTCTTTTCAGGATCCAAAGACATCTAGAAGATCCTAAATAAAGAATGGGCCCAATGTGAAGGTAGGAGAGGGTACATCTATTATCTGACACTCAGAGTAAATATCTACCCCAGGCCAGAACAGCAGTAAACCAAACCCTATGACAAATGCTTTATTTATCAAAATATATAATATATTGAAAGGGTTCAGAACATGCCACTCCAAAATATGCTGTTCTGGCATATTGACTATTTTGAATTAAAGACACCTGTAAAACAGCAAATACAAGAAAAGTACTGTGATCATTTTTCATTTTTTTAACAGCAGGAGAGGAAATTCTCATGTGGAAGATATACTCCCTATGCCAGAAGAAAAGGATCATTCTTGTTAAGAATGAGAAGTTGAAATTGAGAGAATTCTATACATACAGCTCTTGTTAAACTCTTTATTTTCCTTTAGCCTCCCCACATAGTTTAATTACTTGTCCACAATGGCCTCTCTTTCTTCAACCTAATACCAGGGCATGTAGATTTCACAATTTCTTTGTGTTTTCATTTCTCATAAAGGCTTCTGTTTATGTAAAGCTTGTATTAAATAAATGTGTATGCTTTTCTACTGTTGATCTAGCCTATGTCAACTTTTTCTCAGGCCCAGCTGGAATCGAAACAAAGAGAATAAAGGTAAAATGTTGCTTGCCCTAAACTTTATTACATGTTCGTCTGTTTTATGCTATGCATACTCTGTAGTTTCTGAGAATTCTGGAGAATGAATGTCCACACTCTTGTGGATTCCAGTTCCAGAGGAGGCCATTTCTATGAGACGTGAATCATGAACTTATCTTCAAATTCACTCTCCCACTTAATCCCAATTTATAATTTATGGAAGAAACCTATGTAACAGTCATGAGTGGATTAGAAAAATGGCTCTCTGGTAATGCTCAAGCTAGGAGGCATGTCTGGCTGAAAGTGGTTCCCAACAATAGCTGAATAGTTACAATGCCTTGACTGTGGGCAACATACTTAGAACCTCTGAGATTATTATGTTCTCAGCAGGCAATGTGGTTTTTACATTGAAGACAGAGCAAAAGATGACAGCAGAAATTGTTTCCTTCACAATTGCAGTCTGGATCAATGCTTTTTAACTACATGAATTCCTCTTTACCAGGAAAGAGGTGTTGAGTCATACAGGAGAGGGCAGTGTCCATCTCAATGACATTGAAAACGTATCTTTTCTCAGACCCATTACCTGACTCAAGAAAAACCTTTTTTTCAGGTCTCTCTATTTCAGCCCACTAATTGACAGTGAAATTTTAGCTATTCATTTCCTCAAAATCTAGTAGCTTAAAATAACAAGTTACCACACAGTTTCTGTGGGTTAGGAATCTAGATGGAGCTTAGCTAGGCTGCAGTCAAGCTGCCAGCTGGGCCTGCAATCTCATCCAAAGACTCCTTCACCACACATGCCTCTGCACAGGGCTCACAACACAACATCTGGCCGCAGTGTCAGATTTCTATAAAAGTCTCTACATGTTGCATTTGTGCTCTACATTTACCTGTGGACAGGTAACCAGCAGTCCTTGAGTCAACACCAGTACACGGGCCATTTATCTTTCTCTTTCCACATGTCTTTGTCTCCCAAGCCTTCCCCTTAATAGATATGTTCTAGGAATGTCAAGTCAGGCAAAAAAAGGAAGGAAGGAAGGAAGGAAGGAAGGAAGGAAGGAAGGAAGGAAGGAAGGAAGGAAGGAAGAAAGGAAGGGAGGGAGGAAGGGAGGGAGGGAGGGAGGGAGGAAGGGAGGAAGGGAGGAAGGGAGGAAGGGAGGGAGGGAGGAAGGAAGGGAGGGAGGAAGGAAGGGAGGAAGGAAGGAAATAAAAAAAAAGAGTCCAGCAATTTCCTAGCCCTGCAAATTATATGTGTGGGTCCAACTTGGATCACTTTCCCTTACACTTGTTCAAATCCTAATCTCTCTACTCACCTGGTTTGCTCTTTCTCTGAAGCTATAAATTCAGTAAACAAAAATTTATTATACTTATTAGTAAGAAACCACAGTCTCTTCTACACATATTCCCTCTCTCCCTACACCTGTCCTGCAACATATACATCCATTTGATCCAATGATTCAAATTTTGACATACTTTCTTGCCTCTTTTATTTTTATTTTTTATTTTGGCCCCAATGACATATGCCTAGCTCAAGCTCACATTATCTTCCAAATAAATTATTACAGTGGCCTATAAATTGCTTTTCTGTTTCCTCATCCCCCAACTTACTATAATGTATATAGTGAATCCAGAAAATCATTTATAAACCAGAGCTCTGAAAATTGTCCTACACTTTCTTGAAAGCATTTTTAGTACTTTTATAAGACCCACAATATAAAAATCAGTGATCCTTGACTACACATCAAAGCTCTCCATAGTGGGCAATGGTAGTGTCTTTTTTGTAAGTATTGGCTTACTCCCAGGAGCATATTGAGAATGTCAGAGAGTTAACATCCTCAAGAAGAACCCCCACTTGCTGAAAGGCAGGAATTGGTGGATAAATATGTCAGCCTCCCAACTCCTTAGAGAACAATTCCCAGAGGAGACCAGAGCAAGATAAAGCCAACAGTGGTAACCAATGTCCTGCCAAGCCATACTGGAGCCTCAGGTAAAATAGTTATGTAATGATTTTTATAGTATAATTTGAAGTTAGGATTGTGATACCTTAAGCTTCCCCCTCCTCTTCAGGATTGCTTTGCCTATTTGGCATCTTTTGTGGTTCCACACAAATTTGATAATTGTTTTTATATTTTTTTGAAAAGTGCCATTGAGATTTTTATAGGATGGCATTAAATCTTTATTTTGCTTTAGGTGCTGTGGCCATTTTAACCCTGTTGATTCTTCAAGTCCATGAACATAGGATATCTTTATATTTATTTGTTTCTTCTTCAATTACTTTCAATAATGTATTGAGTTTTCATAGTATAAATTCTTTACATCCTTTGTTAAATTTATTCTTAGGTATTTTTTGTTTTGTTTTGTTACAGTCACAAGTGGAGTATTTTTATTTCAATAAGACAAGACATAACAAGTTTTGGAAAGGATGTGGAGAAAAGAAACCCTCTTATGCTGCTGGTGGGAATGTAAACTGGTGCAGCCACTATGGAAAACAGTAAGGAGGTTCCTTAAAATATTTAAGAATAGAGCTACCATATGACATGGTAATCCTTCTACTGGGATTCTACCTGAACATTTTGAAAAAAAAATATTCATAAAGTTATATATATTCCTATGTTCACTGCATCATTATTCACAGTAGCCAAGAAATAGAAACAATCTAGGCTTCCTCCCATGGATGAATGAATAAATAAAATGTGGTACATATATACAATGGAATACTACTGAGCTGCACACAAAAAAATAAACAATGTCATTTTGAACAACATGGATGGATGTTGAGTATACAAAAGTCAGACAGAAGAGGACAAGACCATATGATTTCACTCCTATGTGGCATATAACATAAAGCAACAAATAAATAAATAAACAAGCAAAAAAACATTTGACTCAATTAACTATATAGTGGTTACAAGAGAAGAATGAAGAGCAGGAAAGTAGAAGAAAGTAAAGGGAAGGGGTCAAATATATGATGACTGAAGACCAAACTTTTAGTGATAAGCACACAAAGCAATATACAGATGATGAACTCTAATATTGTACACTTTAAACTTATACAATCTTATTCCCCACCTAGAGGTTCTGTGCATGAAATTTGTACACTGGTAAGGGTGGTCCCTCAGCCTAGTTTGGACCTTCTCTTCTCACAGTCCAGAACCCCTCACGAGATGTCCGCCTGCCAGCTTAAGCCAGTTCCCCACAAGGAATAACAAGTGTTGGAAAAAATTGCAGTTGGAAATCCCTCTCCCAGTACATGGGACCTCTTGCTCCTTACCACCTACCTGCTTGCTACTTCTTACCACTCAGCAAGCTGCTCCTCGGTGCAGCCACAAAGGCAGGAGAGGCTCCTGCCATAGCCACTGTGCCTACTAGTCATGAGCCTTATCTTTCTGTGTAGTTGTCTGTGGGCCTACTGTTCTCTTCCTTCTCGTTTAGGGAGAGCAGCATGTGAGGGCAGAGCATGCTGTCGTGGAACACAGAAGTTGCCCAGAGCTGAGGGGAGTGGCCAGGCCCACAGGGTGAGAGGTGGATATAGAGGACACTATCTAACCCATTGCGGAGTGGGCTAGCTGGACTTCATCTGCCTGACCCCACCCAGGGAGGGACTGAGCTTTTCCATTCTTCATTATTCCATCTGTAACACCAGTCACCCTTGCTAAGCTTCCCCCAAAGTGAGTTCAGCTCAATCCCTGAATGTAAAAGAGCACAGGGGTAGGGTAGGAGAGGTGGTCTCCACTCAGTGGCCCCTGATTCCCAGAGACAGGACCTGGTCGACAGGACCTGATCTCAGGACAGTGTACATAGCTGCAGAACATAGATCTGTTTCAAAAAAACTTGGGAGCACCCACCAAACAGCCAAGGGACCCAGAACACTGCTCTCCAATCGGCATAAACACTCGGACTCAGAGGAGCTCCACACACCACACTGAAAGGGCAGATTTTGCTTGTGATAAGGAGAGAGAACTACATAACCAGACACCTGGAGATGAAAGACCATGGGCAGACCAAGAAACAGCCCGCATATGAAAGAAAAGCAGGTATCACCAGAAAAGAAAGTAAACGAAATAGAAGAAATAAACTTGCCAGAGAAAGACTTCAGAAAAATGGTCATAAGGTGGCTGAAAAGAATGGAAGACAAAATTGACAATATGAATAAGAGCCAAGAGAAAATGATGGAGAACCAAGAGGAAATGCAGAATAATCAAGAAGAAATGAAAAAAATGACATCGCTGCTGTAAAGACCTCAATAGAAAGCATCAAAAGTAGACTAGAAGAGCAGAGGACCAAATCAGTGAGCTAGAAGACAAGGTAGGAAAAAATACCCAAGTACAGCAGCTTCTAGAAAAAATAAATTAAAAAGCAATAGACAAGCCTAAGGGAATTTAGGATAACATGAAACAAACAAAAAAAAACACATCTGCATAATTGGGGTTCCAGAAAGAGTGGAAACTGAGCAAGAAATAGCAAACCTGTTTGAAGAAATAATGACAGAAAACTTCTCTGATATAGGAAAGAAAAAAACCCCACACAAATCCAAGAAGCTCACAGAGTCCCAAGCAAAATGAACCCCAAAAGACCAACACCAAGGCACATTATAATTAAATTGGCAAACACCAAAGACAAAGTAAGAATCTTAAAAGTGGCCAGAAAGAAACAGAAAGTTACCTACAAAGAAACCCCCATAAGACTAGCAACTGATTTCTCAACAGAAACTCATCAGGTGAGAAGGGAATAGAATGAAATATTCAAAGTCATGCAAATGAAGGGTCTAAATCCAAGAATACTGTACCCACGAAGGATTTCAATCAATATAAACTGATGAACAAAAGGACAGATACAGAGGCAGTAAAGCTTTAAACAGACTGTGAAATTACAGCAGGAAGATTAAAGTTAGGTGAGGTAGATAAGAGATCAATCAAAGGACTTGTATGCATGCATATAAGCATAACCAATGAACATAGACACTGGGGGATTGGGTATGCCTGGGAGGGAGAGGGGGCAATGGAGAGATATGTATAAAAAAGTAATAAAAATTAAAAAAAAATTGAAGGTGAAATCAGGAGCTTCACAGACAAAAAAGGACTATGAGAATATATTACCACCAAACCAGCAATGCAAGAAATGTTAAAGGGTGTGCTGTAAAAAAAAGAAATAGGAAGCAAAGAAGGAACACAAGGATAAAGAATAAAAATGGCGACAGATAAGTACCTATCAATAATAACTTTAAATGTAAATAGATTGAATGCTCCCATCAAAAGATACAGGGTAACTGATTGGATAAGAAAACAGGACCTATATATCTACTGTCTACAAAATCTCACCCCAGAAAAAGAGATGCACACAGACTGAGGGTGAAGGGATGGAAAATGGTGTTTCAGGCAAATGGAAATGAAAAAAAGCTGGAATTGCAATACTTATATCTGACAAATTAGATCTCAAAGTGAAGGACATAACAAGAAATAAGGAAGGCCACTTCATAATAGTAAAGGGAACAATCCAACAAGAAGAAATAACTCTGATAAACATATACACACCCAATATAGGAGCACTTACATACATGAAAAAACTCCTGGAGGATATCAAGGGAGAGATTGACAGCAATACAATCATAGTATGAGACTTTAATACCCCACTGTCACCACTGGACAAATCCTCTAAACAAAAATTCAGGAAAGAAACATCAATCCTAAGTGACTCACTAGACCAGATGGAATTAATTGACACCTTCAGAACATTTCACCCCAAAGCCACAGAATATATATTATTCTCAAGTGTACATGAGTCATTTTCAAAGATAGACCATATGTTGGGTCATAGGTAAAGTCTCTTCAAATCCAAGGAGATAAAAATCATATCAAGCATATTCTCAGATAAGGGTGGCATAAAACTGGAAATCAAATACAATAAAAACAATCTAAAGAAATCAAACACATGGAAACTTTACAATATGCTATGAAACAATGACTGAGTTACCAGAGAGATCAAGGAAGAAATGAAAAACATCATAGCAACAAATGACAATGAAAACACAACAATCCAAAATCAATGAGACACAGTAAAAGCAGTCTTGAGAACCAAGTTCATAGCTCTACAAGCCTAATGCAAAAAAACAAAAACAATGGTAACAAATGACCTAACCCTACAACTCACAGAATTAGAAATAGAGCAACAAGAAGAGCCAAGTTTAAGCAAAAGGAAGGAAATAGTAAAGATCAGAGTGAAGATAAACAACATAGAGACCAAAGAAACAATTCAAAAGATCAACAAAACCAAGAGATGGTTCTTTGAAAGGATAAACAAGATTGATGGATCTCTAGCCAGGCTCACAAAGATGCAAAGGGAGAAGACCCCCCAAAAAACAATAAAAAATGAAGTAGGAGAAATAACAACAGACCCCTCCCAAATACAAAGGATTCTTAAAAAAAAGATACTATGAACAACTCTATTCCAACAAATTGGACAACCTGCAAGAAATAGACATATTCCTAGAAAAATATAACCTTCCAAAACTCAATATGGAAGAATCTAAACATGTAAATAGTCCAATAATTACGATAGAAATTAAAGCAGTCATCAAAAAGCTTCCAGCAAACGAAAGCTGGGACCAGATGGCTACACTGGAGAGTTTTACCAAACATTCAAGGAAGAATTAAAACATATCCTCCTCAGACTATTCAAAAATATTCAAGAAGGAACACTTCCAAACACCTTCACCCTAATACCAAAACCAGATAAAGACAACACATCGGAAAAGAAATATAGGCCAATATCTCTCATGAACATAGATGCCAAAATGCTCAACAAAATTCTAGCAAATCAGATCCAGAAGTATATCAGAAAGATCATATACCATGACCAAGTAGGATTTATCCCAGGAATGCAAGGATGGTATAATATCTGCAAATCAATAAACGTGATATATCACATAAACATATTGAGAGATAGAGAGGAGGAGCCAAGATGGCGGCATAGGTAAACACCTACACGGCTGCCTCGCACAACAATTTCGGAACTACAACTGAAGGACAGAACAGACATCATCCAGAACCACAGGAAAGCTGGCTGAGTGGGGGTTCTGCAGCTGGAGGGAAAGAGAGGGGTTCACAGACACCCAGAGGAACTGCAAAAAGCTGAGGTACGGA